>PVIR01004467.1:18778-78904 GCA_004026965.1 Petromus typicus | reverse complement strand
CCCCGGTAACCACATAACAATACTGGGTGTGGAGACCCACACCCAGCAGCAACTAGTACCACATACCACAGTGCCGGGCGTGGTGGCTCACGCCTGTAATCCCAGCACTCGGGAGGCAGAGGCAGGAGGATTGTGATGTGAGTTGGAGGCTGAGCTCAGGGCCAGCCTGAACCACAAAGCGAGACCCTGTCTCCAAAAAACCTAAAAAAAAAAAAAAAATTCTTATGTGAAGCATACATTACTTGAACAATATCGGTGGGATGCTTTCACTATTGTCTGATATCCTCTGTAATCAGCTGCTTTATGATGTCCATTGAGAGAGTATGATGAACTGTTTACCCACACACAAGCTTCTCCTACCAGTTGCTCCATTTTGTACCTCCCAGAAGTGGAACTTTAGGCTGTCAGTTTTGTCTTATTCCATTAACAAATTCCTTGAAGGTACACACATATATGTAGAATATATTCTAAGCTGTATGTTTTATAATTCACATAAGCAGATTTTTTGATAAATGAAAATAGGCAGAAGCTCAGTTTTGCTCTTGGTTGTGTATAGTTTATTCCCTGAAGATGTTTTGCTCTCCGTAATGAAGAAATCACAGAGGAAAGCTAGCATGTGCACAGAGCACAAGCACTGAGTAATCAAGCAGATTTGGTTTGGAGGGGAAACACGCAGAGAAGCTGTATGTGTATATTAGACCAGGAAGAACATTAGTGACTTAGAGAATGCAGGGAATCACTTGTCCCTTTGTACCTTTGAGTGTTGACCTATTGTAAGACAGACCTGAAGAGCTGAACATGTAAATACAATGACAATTATGGAAAACCTAACAAATTGCATAGCAATCCTATTAATTCTTATTATTGGAACACGGAATTACTAAAATGGAAGTGGTTATGAGGTTTTGACCAAGATCATTCTAGGTTAATGTAATTAATGATATTATGTTGATTATGAAATTCTAGTTTTGTGGAGATAAAGCTAGATGAGAGAAAATGAACACGTGCCATACATGCAGCGTCCCTCTTTTCTGACCCCAGGAGGACAAATCACAGCTACAATTTGAGGAAATACATATCATATGGAAATAACCTTCTCAAATGGGTTTGTTTTTGTCGTTTAATCTTGCACTGCATCTTATCTTGGCTTAGACGTAATGTATGGCATGCAGGAAGTGAAGTTTTTTTGTTTTTACAGAGGGAAAAGCTACCCAATCTTTGGCTTATCAAGTTTGTAACAATGTGTGTTTACAAATTGCTTACTATGAGACGGACAGGTGAAAAGCACCGTATAAGTGCCAAGTGTTATTATCTGCCTAAATCTAGCTGAGTGAACAAATCTTTTTAATGCTCATTTTAATGACACAGTTGTTCCATATGGTGGACTTCAGATGCATAAAAAGCTCTGGAGTTAGTACATTCCCCGGAGAGAACCAGATTGTCCAGGTGTGCCGTATTTTAAACTCTGGGCAGAATTAAGAGACACAGCTTTTCAAAATTCAGCTTCGAACAGCAAATCAGACTAAGTAAATTTTTCTGTGGTTTCAGACAACACTGGGGACTTTCACTAATAAAACAAAATTATGTATTATCTACTGAAATGGAAGTCTTAATCATTTTGCAGCATGTAGGTCTGCACGGAGTTTGGTAAGAGAAAGTTTCCTGGAACTAAATTACTGAACTTGAGTAATCCACATGATCTTTTAAAATTTGACAAAGACTGAACTTTTCTTTTAGTGATTCTATGAAGGCAGTGCTCCTCAGAGAGGTATCTAAAGGTGTCTTTTAGGTCTTGATACATTTTCTTCACTATAGTTCAAAGCTCTTTATGGCCCTAAATATGGCAGATAGAAAGCGAGGTGTAGAACGCAAGATGTGTCAACTTCAGAAAATTCTATACATTAATAAAATACATTTGATTTTAAGAATGGGTTGGCTATGCATTTATTTAGTTCATTTTTGGCATCAGAGATTGAACTCAGGGTCTTGTGCTTGCCAGGCAGGTGCTGGGTGACTGAGCTAAATTCTTGGTCTGAGAATGGCCTGGTTATTAATGAACAACTTCTTTTTTTCCTTTGTATTATTGGTCAAGTGCACCCCTTTTTTCTGACTGGCTTATTTCTTTGCTTACAAAGGACTCGGCTGCCATATATGGACTGTTGTGGAAGCCAGTTATTCCTGAAGCCATCAGGCCTGGATGACCCACAACTGAGTGAAACAATGAAACTGGAATGAGTCCTAGGATGCTGGTCTGATTAGCTTGGGATGTTTCATATTTTTACTATTGCTATAGTAGTTGAGGCATGATCAAAGTGGATCCGAAGAGCATGTGGACAGACTGTATTCTCCACCCTGGTCACCAAGAGTGCTTTCAGGGCAGCGAAGAGGGGGAACACAGTCCAGGACTTAAAATGTTAAATGCTACTAATTTCTTCTCCTACTTCTCAGTTGGAAAAAATAGTTTTTGAGTTCCCTTATATACCTCTTTTTTTGTACACAGTTGATAGAGTCAAGTATCTTAAACCAGATGTAAAGCTTTGGTCATGATCCCAGGATTCCTGGGAGAAGATTGGAAGTGGTACCTGTGTATACATTTAGAGAACTGTGGTAGTGAAGTCATTCATAAAAGCAAGAGAAAGAACAGAGTGAATCAAAGATTCTGGTCCAGTATTTGCCCAACTCTGCCTCAGCTCTGAGGCTGGAGCATCATAAACAAGTTATAGTGGACTCTGGGAGGAATCCCGCACTGTCTTGTTTTCCTGTGTCAAATAACAGAAGATGTAAAGCTGGAGTGGTATGTAAAATATCCTGGTTTTTATAAGAGTGAATGCTAATTCTTGCCCATATCTATGTATGCTAATTAATGTTTTCTTCAATGTAGAAACAGGTGACGATCTTATCCAACTCTGAAAAATGAAATGCATATTTTCCCTTTAATTTTTATTGAATAACTCATATACTATGAAGTGTGACTGAAGAATATGATGAATGTTTAAAAACTTATTACAATAAAAGACACATTGCCGCTAGCCCTTCCCAGAATTCCCTTTCCTGTCGCACACTTATCCCGTCATTCTCGCCACTTTTTGAAGCAGTTCCGGAAGCTCACTTCTGTTCTCCTACTGCACTGTAGTGCTTACCTCATTGTCCCGAACTGATTTAAATCATTTACAGCAATTTCTGTCAATTTAAATGAGACGTAATATGATGGTGATGCATGCATACCCATGTTCATAGGAGCACAACACAAAAGAGCTACATCTTGGAAGGGTCTTACATGTTCATCCTAGACAAATGGGGGTGCCGGAAATGTGTACATGTGTACAGTGGCATATGACTCGGCCATAAAGAGAGGTAAGTTTGAATCATTTGTAGGAAAATGGATGCACTTTGAGACCATGATGTTATGTGAAACAAATCAGAGACAACGGCATAAATATCACATGGTTTCTCTTATATGAAGAACCCAAAATATAAATAATTTAGAAAGCAAAATAAAAATAGATAATATGAAATAGAGGGATGCAAGTGTGGAGGGAAACTAGAGACAGAGAGAAGGCGGAGGGCAAAGGGGGGACAAAGGGAATTTAAAAGTTAAAAAGTGTTACATACACGGACCAACTCCGCCTAAGGAATACAATCATTATGTATAGCAAACTTGTACAAATTATCAAAAAAATGTAAAAATTCTGGTATGTCCTCATCCACATTATTCACTGGCTCTGGCACCACAAGCCCAACATCGGGTCAAAGTGACCATGATGGTAAGGGTCATTACCCTCAAAAGATAAATGTTTTGAAACTATTCAGGACATCAAGGCAGTCATGACAGTGTAACTAAAGACACTCAAAAAAGACTTCCATAATTGCTTCAGAAAGGGGCAAGAACAAGTAGTTAAACCTGTTCAAAGCCGGGAGGGGGTTGAATGGAATTAATGGTAATATATTTTTTACTCTAATAAATATTTTTTTGAAAAAACTTAAAACATTCAGGGCATTTTCTGATCATATCTTGAAGTTATTCTTGGCTCCAGGTGAATACAAAACATTTTTGTCATCAGTGTTTTTTCTTTCAAATTATTCTTTATCTTTTTACCATTTAGATTTTGGGACTACCTGGGAAGTCAGTGCCTGACTTTTATGCTAAATATAGAGATGCAATACTATTTCCTGTACTGAGGCCTTACATTTGTAATCTCTCATGTACTATCTCGTGAAAGTTTTCTCTTCAGGGTCCTCCATTTCTAGTGTAACTGATAACCTCACAACTGGCTTTGTCTTGGTCTTCAGTATTTGTCATTATTGTCACCGTCTTAAGCTCTTGTTCTGTGGCTCACTTGTTGCTGATCCACTCATCTTTCTGAAGCTATGCTCCCCAAATTTATGAGCACCTGTAAAATGTAAGTCTCTAGTTGCTAAACTCCTTCCAGACATCCTACCTTGGTGTAGAATTCTTAAGAGCATCTCAGAGCCAGTACTAAAATGCATCTGTGCTTAAACTAATTTCTTTCTCCTAATCCATGACTTTAGGATCTGACAAGAAAAGAGAAATCATATTATTTTTATTGACAAGATAATTTAAATAGAAATTTGTTAAGTTGGTATTGAGGTATGAAAAGTAGAATTGGGGAATGCTGAGGCAACAAGGAGATGGTAGCCATAAAAAGCAGTTACCTTAGGCTTGAGGCTTTGATGTCAGAAGCTGGAGGCTTGGAGAAGTCTTTATAGAGCTCTTCTTAGACTTTGGGAAGGATCTGGCACTGAAAGTCCAGCAACTGTGACTGGTTTGAGGAGTGTGGAAAACGCCGGGAACTGGAGCTTACTGACATTTTCAAAGTGAATGACTGTTGCTGGGGTGACTCCAAATGGAACAAGAGCAAACAGAAAGAAGCCAGATGATTTGGGGCTTCAAGTCTCCTTTTTCTTGGGCTACTCCTACTAGTTTGAAGGACAAGTTGCCAGCTGGCAAAGCGGAAGGTGTTTGCAGAGTCGAGCCGAGCATGCCAGAGTCAAAGCCTGGTGTCTTTGCTAAAGCCTTCACCATCACCCCCCCACACCCGGCAACTCAGATTGGTTTAGCACTTCTTAAAACTTGGAATTCTACATCCAATCAATTGCCAAGATCTTTCAATTTCAATGCTAGGAGATAAAGTATCTTGCTTTTTCCAGCTACACCAGTCCAATTTGTATGTTATATGTTGTGAAATAAAAAATACTCAAAGCAAAATAGGGTGAAGGTGAAAAATAATGAGATTATAACAAAAAAGAAAGGAAACAAAGTTTATGTATACAGGGAGTGGGTGGTAAGGTGGGTAAGGCTATGGGAAAAAATGAGAATTAAATTGTGTCATATACTGGTACAAATTCTCATTGTTGAGTGCAATCATGATGTGTATATGTAATGTATCAATAAAGATTTCAATTAAAAAATAAAAAAACAAATTCTTTTTAGCATCTTCTTGTATACTCCATTTCTGAAATTTCCTGGTCAGGTGCCTCCCTTCCTCCACCGTTTTTTCCCCTTTTCTTCTCAAGATACTTCTGATTACCATTTTCTTCTGATCCAGGTACTGGGATGAGGCAAGATTCCTTGGTATAGCTCTAAAAGCTTTTTAGGATCTCATGCAGTTTTTCAGATGCATGCATAAGGAGTGAGTTGACTTTGCTCGGCTATCATGACTATAATGTATAAGTGTATAAAACCACTATATGTAAGTACTGAGCATCATGTTATACCCCTTAAATATGTGAAACAAAACTAATCATCGCAATATAGGTTTACTTTAAAAATCTTCACCCTCTACCACCCACACATCTGGCTCTATTTATGGTTTCTGGTCTGTCAAAGGTATCTAAAATTTCTTGCTTCTATGTTCATGGCCATGTAGCTTTTGTCCTAATTTCTTTCGCATCCTCTATAGATGTTTCCAGACACAACTTAAACATCATCCAACTCCATAAGGAAGCCCTTGAACTTCCCATAGACTCAGAACAGCTCTTTCAAAAACCATATGAAAACTATTAAGCCCATGTTACTACACAAGGTGTTATTATAGTTATTATTTTCAGCATATGGGTTATTTTAAATCACAGGATATTTTAAAAAGTCTTGAAATGTTATAAAAGTAAATGAAATATGAGTTAATTTTTTATTATGAAAAGAATAAGGGAAGTATCACTGAAAGGACCACTGATAATACTTTTCTGTCAAGAAATTAATTTGTATTTTCTGTATTTATATATATATATATCAAACACTTAAATTTATTTATTTTTAGTTTTTTGAGACTTTGTAGTTTAGACTAGCCCTGAATTGACTATGTACTCCAGGCTGTACTTGAACTTGTGGCAATCCTCCTGCCTCTGCCTCCCAAATGCTGAGATCACAGGTGTGAGCCACCATGCCTGATTTGTACATTTAAAAGTAAAGAAGATGCTTAACTTAGAAGTAGGAGCAAGTTGTAGGGATCTGAAGTTCAGATTTTATACCTGGAAATGAGACTATTTTCAAAGGTAGTATGGAAGGAAGAATAGATACAAGGGAAGTGACATATCAATCAGAAGGTATGTGGGAGAGATATAGAAATGATTATAGAAAAACATCTAGTCTGTGTGAAAAGAAAAAATGGTGAATAGCTGAACTCAAAACAAATGCAAGTTAAGAATGTAAAATAAATTTTATTAAATGGTAACTCAAGAATTTGTAGAAGAAGGGGAAAGAGAATTTAAACAAATTTTTGAAGGGTAAAATAGAACAAAGAATACATTTAAAAAAATCACAAACAGTTGAGTTTTACCTGTAATTTATTCAAGTAGACAGAATTCAGAAAATTAAAGCAAGAATTATTTCATAAAATAGCTTGTATGATTGGAATCAGAGGGTCAGAGCTGCAATGCACAATGCTAAGAAAAATGACAATGACAGTGATGATGGAAATGGTGTAATTTATTGAGAACTCACTATGTGCAGCATGTGAGCTGAATGAACCTGTCCTAACTTGTGTGAGCTCATTTGGTCTGTGAAACCCCATCACTTTCTGATGTAGCTGTTAGTGCAATAGTCCCATTTTTCAGGTGAGGACTATGACTACAGAAAGTGGAACCATGTTTCCCAGTTAATAGATGTTCAATTCAGAATTCAAATCAGAGTCTGATCCTAGAGCCCATGCTATTTGCCTCAAACAGCACTTTATAACACAATTGCAAAGACAGGACAGACAGAGTTGATGGGCTTATTGACAGAGGAAGTAATCCTCCTCTAGGTTACTAACATAACTTTGAAATAAAATAAGGGTCATAGGGCAGGGGAAATGGACAAAGGTGATGACACAAGTCCTATACCTAGTTTGTTACAGAAAGAGAAAAGGACGACTTGTTAGTTCTGAGAACTCCACCTGCACAATGCTGCCTTCAGTCCAAATTACTGTGGAATGAAGGGGAGGGATGGGCAGCTAGGTGATCAAAGACCTTTCAGTGGTAGATGCGAGATGGCAGCCACAGTCTCTTCCCTGTCTCCAGAAGTTCACTGCACTGCATTTAGTAATTGCCTCCCATTATTGCCTGACTGTGCTTTCCAAATAAATCCACCTGATCGGAATAGATTTGGTGTGAATATCTGTTCCTGCCTATTAGCCAGTATCTTTCCTGAGAATTTCCTGTCCACATCTATTATGGAGATTAGGTGATAATTCAGGCTGGGTTCTGGTTCTTTTCTCTGTTTAAGAATTATAATAATTAGGCCAGGAATTTAGCTCAGTGATTCTGGCACCTGTCTTGCAAGCGCAAGGGCCTGGGTTCAATCTCCAGTTAACCATATACAATATTGAGTGTGTACTGAGTGTGGAGACTCACGCCCACCAGCAATCAGCACCATGTACCACAGTGCCGGGTGTGGTGGCTCACACCTGTAATCCCAGCACTCAGGAGGCAGAGGCAGGAGGATTGCTGTGATGTGAGTTTGAGGCTGAGCTCAGGGCCAGCCTGAACTACAAAGCAAGACCCTGTCTCAAAAAAAGAATAATAATAATAATAATAATGCTGGTCAGTCTCCAACTCATCCTTCTCCCTTTTTGGAAGCAGAGGTAGAAGTATCTGAATTTGGTACATGAAACTACAGTGTTAAGGCACATTTCAGAGAGTGAGAGATGAGGGGAAGTTTTCTTCTTTCCACTATGATCTAGCTCCCTGAATGAGACTGGATTTCTAACTACTCCAGCAGATTTTGTCATTCCCAAGCAGAACCTATAAAAACAACATTATGATTAAGCCTGAGGATGGATTGCTGGTGACTCTTGGAACAAACTTCTGGTTTAGGAGACCATTTCTCCTAAACTGGACATGGAATTGGAGTGTGCCAGCTTCCCATTTTCTAGCTCACTGTCAGAGAAGATAATAGAAAATAAAACACTTCTTTTAGGGAACTGACTCTGTATTCTGTTAGCCATATATCTAGATCTTTCCCAGGCCCTGAAGTCACCAGCAACACATGATCCAGGGCCTGAAAGAGAAGCACTTTGGATCTCAGAGTCCCTGTCTCCTAGTTATTGGGCATATTGTTGTGAAGTTCTTGTGTGGGCAAAACATTCTCTTAAATACTTACTCTGCAGTGATTATTTAGTATTCACAGTAACTCTGTAAGTAGGAATTATTGGCAATCCCACTGGTAGGATAGAAACTAAGATTTAAAGAGACTAAATACTTACCCAAGGCCGCACAGCCACTGAATTCAAACTCAAACATCATTTAGCATTAATGATATTTCCCACTATGTCATTTTGAATATATGAAAAAATGAAATAGCTTAGGTGTTGGTGAAATGTCACTAGCACAGAACACAGAAAGAGCAAGAAAGAGCAGCAGGATGGATCCACAGGGATGGCAACATGGATAGGACTTTGGAAATGCACAAGATGATTCAGTCATCCTGCCCAGGTGATGATGTTTAAAGAGAAACCTGAAATCATTATAGCAGTACCAGCAACAGCAGCAGCCCCAGCTTAGAGGGGGGAAATGAAATGCTGGACTGAGTGCGTCCATCTCACTCGATCTTTCCAGCATCTTCGGTCTCCTTCCCATTTCATTAATGGAGAAATCAAGGTGGAGTCATTATTTACCCAAGGTTGCAAAGCAAGGAAATGTCAGAACAGCAACATTAGCCTACCTCCAGATGGAGGATCTAGAAGGAAGAAGGTGAAATCGTGCAGTATATACATGCTGAAATCATGTTGGAGAAATGTTAATATATTAATGAAGACAATCTAGAGAACCAGTGTGGGGTTTCTCTCTCTCTCTCTCTTTCTTTCTGTCTCTCTCTCATCTTTTTTCCAATTAAACTCACACACACACACACACACACACACACCCCAAAGTCTTAGGATAGGTTGAAACAAGCTCCCATAAGGAAGAAAGTCATGTAGTATTAAATTGTATTACTTTTCAACTTACACAATTCCTGAGGACCTATTTAGAAAAATGAGGGGACTTCAGAGAGGGAAGTCAGCAAGCTTTCCCTAGAAAAACCTCTGGTGATTTAATTGTAACTTTGATAGTAGGATTCTACTTCTTGATTCTTTTAATATGTGAGAATTACCAGTGTTATGTTCCTAATCCTACATAATGTAAGAGTCATATTTAATTAAATTAATGTAACTGAAATAGTACAGTTGGCTTAACTTGTTCATTTTCTCTAACTAAATATCAGCTTACACTAAAATTTTTATTAATCACAGTAATGAGAATTTTTATATTAAATATATATATTACATTTAGTTTAAACGTTAATAGTCTACATTATTTTAATAAATTGCGCTAAGGGAGTATATATGGAATAAGTCTCTCATGCAGATTTTATTGGTTGCTGCATAGTTAATAGACACTAATGTGATCAGAGCCTGAATGTGATCATAAGATCAGTAGTTAAAATGATTGAAATATAAATTAGGAGCTGGAATAATTGTTTGTTAGAAGCTCAGATAATAACTGTTTGGTAATGCTCGGAGGGTCAAAGAAATAAAGCATTGATATGCGCCGCAGGAGCAGGCAAAAGCAACACTTCAAGGCAGACAAAGGCAAGGGGAGCTTTCTGCTGACTGCTCGTCTAGTTCTCTCTTTTTGCTTGGTGGAGAATGGGCACGAACCTCGGCCTCCTCTTCTCTTGTCCCTCTTGATTCCTCCGTGATCCTCCCAGCCAGCAATGCCATGTGCCTCCATCTTTCTCTTCGAAGCTCCTCCTCTTGCACCTAGCAAGTAAGTCATTAATGATGGCAGTAAACATTTTGCCATTCAGCCCGACTCTTTGAGCATGGGTAGAAAAGCCGCCTCTGTTCCCTACAGGCTGGAGGACAAGATTCTGCAGA
Source organism: Petromus typicus (assembly GCA_004026965.1). NCBI lineage: Eukaryota > Metazoa > Chordata > Mammalia > Rodentia > Petromuridae > Petromus > Petromus typicus. Next base: position 68,549 of record PVIR01004467.1, on the reverse strand, counting down.
GTTATTCTGCAAGGCATTCTAACTGATGCTAAATATTTTAAGCTTTGTTGAAAACACAATTCCACTCTAGTGTTTGGGCACAGACAAAAAATTAGATAACAGCTCATGCTAGGTAAGGCTTTAAGTCAATAAACTATGAAAACAGATATCAGACTGAATTTGGTTCACTTGTCATAGTGTGCCACAACTTTTTTGTGTTATCAAATGTTCACCAGACACACAGATGAATCTACATTTTCTTTTAGAATGAAAAAGCAGGTATATTTCTTTTAAAAAGAAGTTATCAGTAGAAGTATTTTTTCAACAGTTGAGCTATAATGAATTTCTTATACCTGTTTTTGTGCTGTGCAATCCTGACAAATTAAAATTGGCAATTGCTAATAAAATAGAAGCAATCTACGCTCTATGCCCTCATAGGCCTGGAGGTTAATTAAAAAAGAGTCTGATTGTATTTAAGAGACTTAATCAACTTTTGAGTCTTATGTAGCTATGACAACTTCTTCTAAATAGCATTTGATGGTTACCCAGTTTTATCTTGAGTCGGACTCTCTGCATAATTTCAATGGTGAATTTTTTCTTTATCTTTTTTTGCCCAAATTCTTGGTGGAATTATTGGAAAGCTCTTTTCTTTGTAGCTCTTGCCTTTTTCTTGACCCCTCTACTCCTGTCTTCATCTTTTGGAATAATTTTCTTTAGTTACTCATCTTTTGACTTGTCTGGGATGGTTCAGACATGTTTTCCTCATGGAGTTTTGGTGACTATAAGCAATTTGTCCTTTCAATCTCCTTAGTAAATTCCTTAAGGAAGTTGGGGATTTATCAAAGCAATTTTAGAATAAAGAGCTTTTGATTTCCTTTTCTTCTGTCCTTATAGAACCATATAATTTTAGCATTGTTCTCTCTTAATCTCTTCCCCAGGTCAACTATTTCAACTTTTAACTTCAATTATTCATTTTTAATGCATGCGTATGTTAAATTCATTAATTTTGATTAAATTGCCTTAATTCAGTCACTACCGACACAGTGCTATGAAAGGTAATGTTAATGGAGACAAAGATTTAAAACAGCCTCTACCCTCCAGTCACTAATTATTAACCTAAAATACAATGTTTCATGTGATAAACAGCAAAAGTTTATACAAAGGAAATTAGTAAACTCTGGAGAAACAGAAGCGTTCATTCTGGTGCTAGAGGGAACAGTAGACATCGGTTGATTTTGTTGTGCACTTTCCAAAGTACTTTCATGAGATAGGAGTAGTCAATTTATTTTATGTTCCCGTACCTCTTTTTTGCCTATCTCATTAAATGTACATGTATTTAATGCATATGCATTTAATTTCAATCACATTAGCCTGTATAAGTTGGATTTTTCTGCCACTTGCAAGAGGCATTGATAGAACATAAGGCTGTGAGTTGTGTTAATTACTTTCCTCTCATGATGATGAGACAGGATACCGGACAATCAAGTGAAAGAGGAAGGTATTTGGCTTACAGTTCCTAGAAGTTTTAGTCCATAAGCAGCTGGCTCTAGGGTTGGCAAATAACCATCAAAGAGGAGAAACAACATTGAGTATAAAAGGCAGCAAAGGTAACAAGAAAGGCAGTAGTTTATGGAACCAACAGTAGCAATGGCAATAAGGGAGAGAGTTTAACAGCATAGTTCAGCTCCTTTTATCTTATTCAGACACAAGAATTAGGATAGTGCCAAAATAATGACTCCCATGTAATCAAATGCCCTTAACCCCAGCATCACACATGCTAGGGTCAACTGCTTCTGAAAAGGAAGTCCCACCTCATCTGCAGGAGTCTCTGGCGGGGGACATCTAAACACAAACCATAACCTGAGGTTTGGACTTGAAAGATTTTCATAGATAAAGATGGAGTCATAGCTTCCAAACATATCTATTTACATAAAGCTTCACATTGTTGAATAGTTTCCGAGTTTTGATGGAAACATGTACTCAAAGGCAGATACACTGGGAGTACTGATGTGTTCATCACATCGCCCATAGATATTTGCATCATTCTAAGAATTCAAAATAATTGAAAGTGGAAAGGGCAATTCTCAGCATGTTAACACATTCCTTATGGAGCCCACAGAATTTCCCTGGTGACGTCTCTATTGGCAATCTAAGTTACACTTCTGGGTCTCTGTAGGTGGTTTACTTTTTCACCTGGTATTCTCCAACTTGTCACCTTATGAGATTTCTTAGCAAAGAAGTGCTACTGTCATCCTTCTGTGAACTTATACAGAGAGGGAGGAAATGACATTTTTGAAAATCATATGTCTCAATTTAAATACCCCTAATATTTTCATAACTAAAAGAAAGTTACTATTTTTTTATGACAACAAGGCTTGAATATTCTATTTTAACTCTCAAGAGTGCATAGTTTACCCACTGAAGGATTAGGATTTGAATCCAGATACTTTTGATTTATAATCCATCAGTGATTCCTCTGCATCATATTTTACATTATTTCCGAATAACAAGCCATTCCCTACTTGGAGCTTCTACCTACCACCCAAAGTAGAGGAGCTGAGGGAAGACCAAGAAAGGATTTCTCTGACTTGACCCCTGTGATATCCCTATTGGAGTTAGGCCATTATCATGATCTGATGCCTGCACTCTTCTCTGAAGCCCCCATGGACACTATCATCCTTGAGGTAGTTACTTTGCATCCCGCATTGTTGGAGGTGATAGCTCAAGGCAGAAGCCTAAGAATGCAGTCTATGGCCTTGGCTGTTGTGAGTCTCTGAAGGTTTTGCTGCCTGCAGCAGCAGCTATCGAGAGGGCTAAGGGAGGCCTTTACCATCTGTCACCTCTTCAGGCACTTCCGGGCTTCTCACAGCTGGGCCGTCCAGATTCTATCATCACTCTGCAGAGTAGTATTCACAGCTGGATTCCTGTTCAGCTCTGACATAATGCAGCTTTTTCAAATAAGAGTACTTTCAAAGAACATGTTCCAACTCAGCACTTTTGCCCTGCCCTTTGATACTACCCTCATACTGACCCACTGTTTCTTAGCTTGCAAACTCAAAGGACACAGCATGCCTACTAAGCAGAGCACAAATGGTGGCATCCAGGCAAGTTAACAATTCCCCAACTTGTCTCCACTATGCTAACCACAAAAGCCAAACTCAGAGACCTGCCCCTGAATACCCAGCCATTTTCTATCACAGGTGTACAAATTAAATTTTAAGGGACAAAATTCTAGCTTCATAGCAGGAAGGATCTAGATTTGAACCTAGGTTCTACTACTGTCTACTAGACCTCTTAGAGACTTCTTAACCTCATGCACAAAGCAAGAATAAGAAAGAAAGAAAAATTCCTTTATGGAAATTTTGTGGTGATTAAATGAAAAAAATATAAAACATCTTGGCATATAGTAAGTATTTTTAATCAATGCTCTTGCTGATATTGTTGTTTTTCTGGTTTTGGATGAGATCTAATTTTTTGGTGAATGGAAATACAAATGACATTAAAATGAAAAGGCAGTAATAATATTTTAGCATTACTTAATACTTTGTATCTTGTATTTTGTTCTAGGATGTATGCTGAAGATGTCTTTGAATTGAGTTGTTAGAAGAAAACATCTTCACGTCAAGTGACCCTACTCCTAAAGGAGTGGAACTTATCACCTTACAGAGTAGTGTCTCTAAAGATGAGTGAGTTTCAGAGCCCTTGATCAAACCTTTCTACTTTTGATTTGCAAAGCTCACAAATCCAAACGTGAAATCAAGACATTTTACATAAACTGCCTTTGCTCTACATAGAGATCTACCTTTAGGATAATAGACTAAAAATACTTAATTCCTGCAATTTTGAGTTGTCTCAAAAATTTTCTGCGGTGTGAAATTTCTTCAATGAGAAGCATGGCAGTCATATCATCCATGTGTCTAAGTAAGCCATCTTAATCCAGTGCCCTTATCACTAATAGAAAAAGGCAGGCCTGGGAACTTCTGTAAGGGAAAGAGTTGACAGGGTTCCCTGGGTCTCTCTCTCTCTCTCTCTCTCCATATATATATATATAGGCAGATACTTCCTTGCCTTTTTATCCTGGTATCATGTTATTTTGGGCAGTCAAATGTTGGGCTCAGTAGAATGATATGGTACTGAAGGCAGTTCTGGATGGATTCTAGTTGGTAACAGTTGATTGTGGGTTTTCTATAACCTTTAATGCATTACAATTGAGACAAAGAAAGAGCACATTGACCCTCTGGTGAAAATACGCTGAATAGATTGAATGAAAGTGAGGGTCACTTAATGAGCCCAACTCTGCTGTAGATACTATAAGACTAGAAGGAAATATGAAGTGCAGTTTCTTTACTTAGGAAACTTGTAAGGAACTTGTGTTTGTATTGGCAAGGCCAGACTAAGGCACATGAAGCAATAGGCTAGCCAAGGGAGCATATGATTAAGTGACAACTGAATAGAATAGACAGAACATACTCGAGGGGCCCAGTCTCGGGAGAGGTGGTGGAGACAGACAAGTGTTGACAGGTTTGCAGTGATCTGATACTTTGTGAGATGCTTGTTCAGGGTTAGAGACACAGTTGTGACTGTGAACATGGCAGTTCCAAAAATCACATCTGAATGATCGTTTCATTTTTCTTGAATTCCAGGTCTCTGTTGGTTGAGGAAATCAAACTGGAAACTTTTCATGGTCACAGGATAGTATTTTGTGCTTTCTAAGAAGTTCTTTAGCTCAGAGTTTCAACAGTTTTCAGTTCTGGAAGAATTATCAGTTTTTAAGTTTCTCAGATCAGCGTTCGTCCTCCTGCCACTTACTGACCAAATGACCTGGGGCCGAAAACCTGCTAGGTTTCACATTTCCTCCTGAAATAAAGTGATAGTGCTGTCCTCACTGGATTATTATGAGGATCACAGGAAGGTGATGCTTACAAAGCCCTTGGTACTTGGAAGGGGCATTAGTATGAGACAAGTTTATTGCAGTCACTAGTACACTAGAAAGAGCCTTTCAGAAATCAGAGTGGTTGGCTGTTCTAGTTTCCAACTTAAGAGATGAGAAGCAGAGATTAAGACAAATGAAATTAGTTGTTTAAGTACAAGAACAAACTAGAGATAGAGCTGGGCCATCAGCCATGTCTCTCAACTGGGATTCCACAGCATTTTCCCACCATGTTACCTTCCTTCTATACTAGAAGGACATAAATCATTGATTAAGGTAATCCTTATACCTCTATATTTCCTTGTATTGCTTCATTATTATCAATATCTGCTTTATGTTAGGAGGTTTGTGGGATTGAAAAATAAATAATGTACTGCTGTAACTATCACAGTTCTGAAATTCTCTGAAATTATGGAGACAATCTGATCTGGAGATGGAGGCTCAACTTTTTTGGGGGTAAAAAAGAGGAGGCAGCTCAACTGGGTGGTTCCAGTTGGAGTCTAAAGTTAGGAAGACTCAGTTCACATCCTCATTTTAGCATTTAATGTATTATACTTGCTTTGCGAAATTGTACCCTAATAAGATGGAAAACGCAGAAGATAGGACACATTCCTAGAAAGATATTTATTACCAAAGTTGAACCAAGAAGTTATAGAAGTTCTAAACATTCCAGTATCAATCAGTGAAATTAAAAATATATTTGAAAACTTAGCAACAAAGAAAAGTTCAAATTCTGATGGCTTTACTGGTGAAATCTACAAGAAATTTAGAAAAGACCTAGTGCCAATTATGCTCAAACTCTTTAATAAAATTGAAAGGAAATCAATACTCCCAAATTCATTCTTTGCAGTAAGCATTACCTTGATTCCAAAAGCAGAGAAAGGTTCAACCATAAAAGCGAACTACATGCCAATCTCCCTAATGAACATAGATGCAAAAATCTTTAATGACACACTGGTAAACAGAATGTAGAAGATCATCAAGAAGATCATACACCCTGACCAAGGTAGATTCATCTTAGGGATGGATGCAAGGATAGATCAACATACACAAATCAATAAATGTAATATACTATATTAGCAGAGTCAAGGACAAAAACCATATGATCATCTCAACAGATACAGAAAAAGGTATTTGACAAAACTCATGATAATAATCCTACAGAAAATTGAACTAGATGCTCTTCGGCTAGGGATGTAACTTAGTGGTACTGTACCTGCTGGCAAACACAAAGTCCTGAGTTTGATCCCCAGTAGGGCAAAAAAAGAAAAAAACATAGTCTTTATCTCAACCTGATAAAAGCTATCAATAAAAAGCCAATAGGCAACATCATACTGAATAGTCAGAAGCTGAAATCTTTCATGCTAAAACCACTAACAAGACAAAGATGTCCACTATCATCACTCTTGTTCAATATAGTTCTGGAAATACTAGCCATGGCAATTAGAAAAGGGAAAGAAATAAAAAGAATAAAAATAAGAAATGCAAGTAAATGGTCATCATTTGTGGATGACATATTCTCTCTACATAAAGAGGACACCAAAAATTCCACCACAGCCTTCTAGACTTAATCGCCAAATTCAGTAAAGTAGCTGGACATAAGGTCAACTTTCAAAAAGCAATAACCTTCCTGTGCATGAACAGCAGATTCATTGAGAGAGAAAATGGGGAAACAATCATAGAGGAATCATCTAATGAAGGAAATAAAAGATCTCTACTTTGAAAACTACAGCACTCTGAAAACAGATTGAAGAGTATATTAAAAAAAAATAGAAAGACTTCCTTTGTTTCTGGGCAGCAAGAACAAATATAGTGAAAATAACCACATTTCCAAAACAGCTATGTAGATTGAATACAAACTTGATTGAAACTGTAGCAGCATATTTCACAGAGCTAGAGAAAACAACCCAAAATTTCATTTTAGAAGAGACCTAGTATACCAATGGCAATTCTAGACAACAAAGATAAGAAAGGGGGTATCACCATCCCCAAACTGTAACTTTACTACAAAGCTACTGTGATAAAAACAGCATAGCAGCAAAGACCCAGACCTGTGGATCAATGCAACAGATTAGAAGATGCAGAAACTACTCCAGACATACATGGCCATCTCATCTTTGATAAAGGAGCCAAACAGCCTCCTTGAAGACAAGTTAGCCTTTTTAATAAATGGTGCTAAATGAACGGAGTTTCAGCTCACCAAAAGTTAAAACTAGATTCATATCTCTCATCATACACCAAACTAAAATTGAAATGGATCGAGGATAAAACACTAAAACAGAAACAGTAAACCTGCTAGAACACAGGTTAGGTAGAACAATTGAAGACACTGGTGTAGAGAAAGACTTTATGAATGAAACCTCAGTCACACATGAACTAACACAAAGAATCAACAACTGAGACCTTATCATATTAAAAAGCTTCTGCACAACAAGAGAAACCACCAACAAAGTGAAAAGTGCTCACAATGTGGGAAAAATAAATTCACCAGCTGTTCTGCACAATGATCTAGACTATGCAAAGAATGTAAAAAATCAGACTACCAAATTTAAAGATCCAACCCAAAAATGGGCATTTGAGATGAATAGAAACCTCTCAAATGAAGTAAAAATAGAAAATGAGCATGAAAATATGTTTATCATCACTTGTCATTTGAGATATGCAAATGAAAACAATACTGAGATTTCTTCTCATTCCCAAAAGGGTAGCTGCTGCCAAGAAATCAACCAATCACTAATGGTGACAAGACTATGAGGAAAGAAGTACACTTCTTCACTGTTGGTGAGAGTGTAGACTGGTGCCACCACTGTGGAAATCAGTTTGGATATTCCTCGAAAAACTAGGATCAGAGTTCCCATATGGCCCAGGAATTCCCTGCTGGGTATCTTTCCAAAAGAATTAAAAGCCTTATACCACAATGATGTATGTACACCAGTGTTCATAGCAGTACAGTTTGTAGTAGCCAAATCTTGGAAACAGCCCAAAAGCTCATCAATTGGTGACTAGATACAGAAGATGTGATTTTTCCATAAAATGGAATACTATTCAGTCACAAAGAAGTATAAATTAGAGACATGTATAGTTAAATGAATGCATATTGAAGCCACATTCTTAAGTGAATAAATAGGACACATATATGTAAATACTTATAGTTTCACTTATGTGAGAATCTGAAAATATAAATAAAACCCAAAATATATAATATATAATATGAAATAGAAAGAAAAAGTTCAAAGGGGAAGAGGTAGAAGGGGAGTGGGGAAAGGAAAAAGAGAGAGAAAAATTAAGAGAAAAGAAGAAAAAATGGAAATAAAATTTTTGTAAATAGGGAGTGGTGGATGGGGGTAGGGCAGGAAGGAGAATGGGGAAAAATAAGAAGTAAGATATTTCATGTACAGGTACAGATTCCCAATGATCAATGTGATCATAATGTATTCCTAATATGTACCCATAAACTGAGTTTAAAAAGAAAAAATAAAAAGAAACTGTCACAAAATGGAATGCAAGAGTCTACTTCTAGTGATACTGTACAGATAAGTGAGCATGTAGTTCAGAGCTCGGTGTATGACAAGTGTGTTAGCTTTATTTACAGAGTAGAGGCAAAGGTAGGATCGCAGAAGCTTAGTTAAGGATGACTGCTGCAAATTAGTGATTTTATTCTGACACTTGAGGAAGCTTCTTTGTATAACAGTAATTTCTTTGCTTTTCAGGAGCAGGTTTTAGATAGTGCACTACTCAGAGACTTAAATTTTAAGTCGAATTTTTTAGACGAATTAAATTAAATTAAATTTAAATTTTTAGACGAATTTTTTTTAAGGAATGAACTTGACCTTTCCTTTCGCTAAAATTGTCACTCTGGTGTAGTTGGATGTGTACAAGACTACACATCCTGGAAAGTCAAAACTAGTGAGTCTTTTTTTTAAACAAAAAATTTTAAATATTTTCCACAATTATTGTTCAAACTGGTTTCTTTTTGAAACAGGGTCTTTCTTTGTAGTTCAGACTGGCCCCCAACTCATTATGAAGGCCAGGTCAGCCTCGAATTCACAGCAATCCTCCTGTCTCAGCCTTCTGAGTGCTGGAATTACAGGTGTGAGCTACCATGTCCAAACTTTCGTAATTGATTATGACCAATAAGTAATATGAAATGTGGTTACCAATGATTGAACTTACAAACCTTATGCTTGCCAGGCAGACACTGGAACCACTGAGCTAAATTCCCAGCCCTCAAACTGGTTTCGGATCAGCAGTCTCATCTGGGGATTGGAGGTCCCTTTCTTCCTTCCAGATCTATTTCAGATCCGTTTTTCCTCAGCTTGATTATTACACATTCGTGACAATCTTGCTCTCAATTAATAACAATACCTGCCACTTCCTATACAGTGATGTATGAGTTTATTAAGTCTCTTAGATTTCTGTTCATATTTCTAATATGTTGACCTGGGTCACTTTGAATGATGTAATTATCATCAGAGGTTTTGCTAAAGGTAACGTAATGAATACATTGTTTTCATGTTTCACATTGTAAATAGTGAGGCACCATAATTTATATTGCAAATCTAATTCTGTAGTACCACTTTAAGAACTCATAACATTTAAATGCCTTCCATTAATTTCACCTTGTGATCACACTTAACAATTAAATTTTTGCCCTTGAATTCTCTGACCACTATTCTACATCTTTTCTCTTTCTTATAAGTTAAGTAAATATGGAGCTTTTAACTGATGACCACCAAAGATGGAGAGAATGCCATTTGTCCAGTTTTCCTTCACTGAACATGGAAATAGTAATTATCTAGGGGCTCAAGGGCCAGTCTTTGTTGTGCTAATTTATTAATTGAAAATGTACATAAAGATGGCTGTAGGTTATACTGGAGTTAGTAGGCCACGGTACAAATTACAGTTCCTTTGGATTAGTAAAAGTCATTACTAGTACACATAAAAGTAACCACTTTAAGAAAGTACTTCAATTTTACTTTTACCAAAGAGTTAAAGAGCAAGGCCTTCAGCATCTCATTTCATTTCTATATATAGCCCATTATAGCCTGCATAAACGAAGATGACAAGTTGAGATTAATGAGAGTCCCTGAGTGACAGAACAATTTGTCACAAATCATAGGATCTGAACTTTACCAGTGTATTTATACAATACAGCCATAGTCTAAAAACGTCCATAATTGATTATGACCAATAAGTAATAACTTGGAAAGCAGTGTTCTGGTATACAAATAATAAATGACTCATAATAGTTAATTGAGGTATTAAGATGCATAAGGGAAGAATATTAGACTGACTAGATAAATGATTCATAATGTAAGGCAAATAATTGGCAAGTTCAGATTCCTAAGTAGAATAGAACTGATAAGTAACACTGAAAGTACATTGAATAAAGGCAATTGTGTTTGCTAAATGAACTCCCAACTAACTAGGTATTACATTTATGCTGTATCCAGGCTCCAGTGGGTCCTTGCTTTTAGGCCACGCAGCCTTAGGTAGACTGTCCAAGCTAAAATTCTTATCTTGGATCCAGCAGCCCTTGCAGAATGAGAATGTGAGACTGGATGGAGTGGACAGTCACATGCAAAAGGTTAGGTGCATCATAGGTCTCTGGATGGCCCAGGTACTATTTGAGGTTCAGAATTACTGGTGGTGGTACAATGTGTTTTGTCTCTGCCTAACATAATTAAAAATAGTTTCTCAAAAACATAAATTAAGAGATACATTTGTATTAGTCATTGTCTATTTCATTTTCATATAGACTTTACTGTGTGCTGTACAGCATTTACATATTGAGTGATGTATCAGATTTTCATGTCAGAATCTTGTGCAAAACTTTGAACTTCCAATGGACTTTAAGTGGTTTTAGTTACAGGAATGTGAAAGTTGCAAAAATTTCAAGCTTGTTTTAAACTTCTTGCTTTCTTATTCTGATGATGTGACTTTGTTTCTCCATTTACAAACTGAACAACTCTTACCAGTTAAATCTTGGTTAAATTAAAAAATAACAATGTCCTTTTTACTCATTCAAGTAAGCGATGAAGTGTTTGTTCCACATGTGTGCCCAATACTATTTTAAGTGTGTGATGCTTTGTCTCATTTTATCCCCTCCAAACTTTCAGAAATAGAACACATTCTTTTTTGTTTTTCAAATGAGAACTCAAAGTTAAGTTGAGTTTCAACTCAAAGTTAAGTGAGTGAGCCATAAACTTATACCCATTACTCCTTGGTATTCTTCATTCTATATTGTGTCTAGCCTGTGTTCTGGTGTATAAATGAGCACTTAATAAATGCCAGTCATTGTAAATCCAGCACTATTTGAGACTGAGGCAGGAAGATTGCAGATTCAAGCCCAGTCTCAGAAACTTGGCAATATAGTGAGAGCCTGTCTCAATTTTTTTTTTTTTTTTGACAGGGTCTTGCTTTGTGGTTCAGGCTGGCCCTAAGCTCAGCTTCCAACTCACATCACAGCAATCCTCCTGCTTCTGCCTCCCAAGTGCTGGGATTACAGGCGTGAGCCACCACAACCGGCACTGTGGTATGTGGTACTGGTTGCTGCTGGGTGTGAGTCTCCACACCCAGTATGGTATGCGGTTACTGGGGATCGAACCCGGGTCCTTGCACTTGCAAGACAGGTGCCAGAACCACTGAGCTAAATTTCTGGCCCCTGTCTCAAAATTTTAAAAAGAAGGCTTAGATTACAGTGGTGTGGTGTGGTGTGGAGCCTATTGCATGCAAACTGAGCTGTTTGTCATTACTGAGAAGTTCTAAAGGATTTACCATCGCTAGTTTAGGATCTAGTTCAACGCAAAGATCCTATTTTCAATCCCAGCACTGAAAGAAAAGTGAATAGAATTCAATTCTGTGAATACTTAAGTTAAACTTTAGGGTTGATGTGTAAATACATTTAGATAGAGCAACACTTTTCTGGTCTCTGTGACTAGAAAACCAACATTCATGTTGTGCATTCATGAGGGTAGAGACCTTACCTACATACAAACCTATTTTAGCCATCAAAAGAAAACTTTATGGATTTTAGTGTAGTTTTAAACCTAGAGTCCTGTAAGGCCTTGCTCTGGACAAATCCCTATAATTACTTGTTATGCTTCTTGGAACAATAATCACTTTATTTCTGCCACCTTCAGGTCCTTGAACACCAAGCTTATTCTTCCCCAGATATGGGCATGATTTGAATGACCGTTACCTTAATGGAGTCTACCGCGATGACATCTTTATTTCATAAGGAAATGAGTCGAGCCTCTATCTCTAGTTCCCAACTCTCGTTCCTCACAGTCTATTCAACTTATCTCTTTCCCTTAGCACTGCATATTATTCAATTACAAGAGAATTTTTTTCATTTGTGCCTTTATCATCGAGTGTGTGCCCTCACCCGATGTAAGCTCCAGGAGGTCCTGGAATCACCTTTTATTCCTTGATACAACCCACGTGCCCAAAACTGTCTACTTAATAAAGCATGAGTTAATCACTAGATAATAATCAGTATTTCTTGAGTGACTAAATGGTAACCAGTTTCTTCTTTGGATAACTTGATATTTGGAATGAACTCTAAAAAACACTTTTAGTTACTCTCATTTTACAGTTAGTAACGATCAGTGCTCGCCTTTAAAAAATTATTTTAGCTTCATTGTAAGTTGTACTTTTCAGATTTCCAGCTTCAGAGGTGAAAGGAAGCACATTATTTGGTTACTTTGTGTGTACAGAGACACCGATTAGAAACTCAATTTTTAAATTCTAATAATTGTCAGATCCAAAGAAAACGTGCTTCCATGTTGGTCAGCCCCTCCCCTTTCTCAGAAGAGGCAAAGAGCTAAGTGGAAGTGGGGAATCCAGTGCTGCTCTGTGGGTGGGGCTTGTCTTGATTGATGGCCACTTGGCACATTCTTATTGGTCTCTGTCATAAGCCCTACCAACACGGCTTGTGGGTTAGACATTCCACTCTCCTAGTGACCACAGGCAGTTTTTTCTTTAGCACTCGTAAATGCCTTTCCTCTCCCTTCTTGTTTTACATCATCTCCAAGACTAATGCCAGTGTCCAGCAGAACCACACAATGGGGGAAGCTCACGCTGTGGTAGTCCGGAATTCCTGCTTGACAAGCCCCGAGCAGTTGGCTTTTGACTGCTTTTTCTGGGCATTCTTGAAAAATAACCCCATTAGCATTCCCTCAGCTTCCATCTGTGATTTCACTGGGAAACTATGCATAAGATACTTTGGAAATAAATATACACAAGAAACTACAACTGTTTGAATGACCCTGTACCTTGGAATGTCTAGAACTGTGAGAATTATAAGACCAAGAAATATGTCCAGGCTGCTGACTTGAAAAGTTACTCGTATTCCTTATATGGAAGCTATGCAGACTGGGAAGTCAAAGTTAGTATAAACTACAGATTTTTTTCCCCAGCCATTTACGTGCCTCCTCCTTGACCTATTTCATTTATAGGTTCCTTTAAGACACTATGCCCTAAAAGTTCATTGCTTTCTTGATGGTCTTCCAACTGATTTTCAGAATAACAAATACTTTCATGGACTTTGAGTATATGGAAAAGATCCAGGGACGGATCCCAGAAGGCCAGAAACACAGCCATGCAATTCTATCAGTCGAATGTTAGGCCTGCTAATGATGTGCGGCTCTGATTAGACAGCCCTATGTAGTGTTAAAGATATAGGCGCTCAGAAATGTTTAGTCTGGTTTCAGTAAGGAAGAACAGCAAGTAGGTTCTGAGGGGATCCACACACAGCACAATAAATATTTCTTTTTCTTTCTTTCTTCGATAACTGAGGAAATGAAACAACAAGCTATGAACAGAAAGCTAAAAAGAAAAATGCTGTTTTTAAATGAGTGTTTTATCTCACAAAGTGGAAGCACTTTGTAATCTTGGTTTGAACAGAATATTCTAAGAAGAAATTCAGAACCTTAGCTGAGTATGTCTTGAGGTGTTTTGAAGAATTATATTTCATTAATCCTTTGCAGGAGGTCTGAAGTCCCATATTCAAATTCCAACTATTCCATTAACTGGATCAGTTTCTTTTTCTCTGTAAGTTTCAGTATTTTCATGTTTTAAAAAGTATCAATTGAAAATAGAACATATTGTATAGCATGGTGGTAAGTGTTTTGACACAGTAAAACAATGTATGCAAAGTGCATAGTGTTTCATAACAGAAACGATTGCTATCTTACTTACCATATTTACTAACTGAATGAAATATCAAAAAGTTGCAGGTAGGTTACAAATAAGTTCCTATTGAAAACTGGCTGGCTGAGTCGAGCTCACAGCCCTCTCATTGATGGTTTTTTTCTCTTTTTCTAACCTTGGGTCTGACTTTTCAGTACCCAAATGGAAAATGAACTGTTTAAACTCTGTAGGAAGTGTTGATATTTGCTTTTGTTATTGAAATTCTTTATGAAAGTTTGCATTTCCTAGATGCTCAAGTTCATCGTGATCCTACACTTGCACTTCCATAGGTTATGTTGGTATGCAGACAAAATACTGAGTATAACAGATACAATAATTCTTCCTCTGCCTGAAGCCTAGATGTTGACATAACCTTATTACACTTTCATTTCAAGGCAGTTGCTTTCAGAGGGCAGGATGACCCGACAGCCCACTTGGCGTTGGATACCCTGAAAACAAATGAAAGCATTCCTACTTATTCTTGTAGATGAGAAGACTTCATTTTTGAGGAATGTATTAGAATATGAAATGAGTAAATTTACTCAAATATAGGACAAGGTATTTTAGTTGTAGCATACATTTCCCTGTTTTGTAGGTTTTCTTTCTTTTTTTGAGAAGCGCTGGCCCTGACCTTGCTGTGTAACTGTGCCTGGCCTAGAACTCACAGTCTTGCCGATAGGCACATGCATGTCCCATCACTGTTGGCCCCATGTTAAGTTTTGATGAGGTGGCAGTAGTACCATTTGCTTTTCTATCCTAACTGCCCCACAGCCCGAGTCTTACAGATGATTATATATTATCTTTACAACCAGTTAGGCATCTATCTCCACAATAAATACATCTTTACACGTGAGGAAGGCTAAAAGAAGAGACCTTAAGTTGACTTACAAATAAAATGAGTACTAAATATTTCTATTTCTTTTGGAAGCCCATTCATTGTTAAAAGCTTTGGTTTAATTCAAGCTCTGGGTTATTTTCTTGTTGAGAAACCTGATTTTCTAGTCTTTTAAATCTCTAATCACTAAGCTTCTGGTTTTTCCTCTTTGAAGAAGCTAATACTCACATAATATTAATATTTTCCATTTCAGCAAAGCCAGCTTTAAATATTTTCTGATGCTAATGCATGATTTGTCTAAGCATTTTAGCTAAATCTAATCTTTCATTACTGTTTATGCTCATCTCTATTTTCTGATAGTTAATTTGCTGACTTTCTGCAAAGTTGAGTTTTTGTTACATGTCTGATCAAGCTTAACAATAATTTCCTATATTATATTAGCCAAAGTAATGTTTGTTTATGAGCTTAGAGTCATATTTATTAACATCCATGATTAACTGAAAATTGCCCCATGTGGTATTTCAATCCACAAATGTGTTTTGATTAGAGAAGGGACAATTATTCCATTTGCATTTGATTCTAACACAAATGGTATAATTTTCAGCTCTCTTAGTCAGATAGCAGGAGAAAAAAAGAAAAGATAAGGCCTTAGAAAGCCTCTCCATATGATGTGCTTCCCAATCATTTAACTCCTAATGCAGTTTATTTTTTGTGTATCATATTCCTATAAAATAGTTTTTGGTACAGATAATTACCTTAATTGTTCATATTTTCTCCCAAGTACCACTGGGGCATTATCTGTTATGCTGCATGATATTGATCATCGTGTACTTTTAAACATTTCATTCGCTCTAGGATTGGATGTCTGACTAGTCAGATTTAATACTTGACAAATATACATCTAGAAATCTAGTAAACAAGAAAAAAATAAGCTTTGGAAAGATGATTCATACTCTTTTTAATTCTGACTACCTTCTCAGAAGCTTTCCTGACTTGATCTATGTCACCAAGTCTACATTTTCACATCACAGAGTAAAATTTAGCCTTTCACAATGTGCTGTGGTGCACGGCGAGGGATTCTAGCCGAGTGCCTGCTGCCACTGGATTGTGGCATCCAATTTTCTGAACTCTGAAGTCCTAGCTGTGGGGCTAATAGATCCCCAAGGCATGACTGGCCTGTTAGCTTCTCCAGACCTGCCAGCCCTACAGGGGCCACATTTGAACTCCTTTGGAGTAACTGTGGTTGCTAAAGATAAAAATGACCCAGCAGTCCCCCAAATCTTGGCTTCTTGTTAGAATGGGGGAGTTACTCTATTATTTCCAATTCAAAACAAAAACTTTAATAAGATAACCAAACTTCTGTTATTTTCCTTGAATTGAAAATTAATCAAGTAGTTTGATTTTTGTTCTGATATTTTGTATGGCTAGACCTCAGAGAATGACTGAAAAGCAGTAGTACTCGACACTCTGTGATGTTGGTAGAATGGGTGAATGAATAAACAAACCACAAGAACACCTGTAGGACTGTAGACCCGATATTCCAATTTCAAGCTTCCATGGTTTAGAGGTTTCTTTTCTCTGCTTGCTCAATTAGTTGTAGTTAAAGTTTTGCTCTAATTTCTGAACAACTTCCTATGAATCAGGAGCAACCCTTAAATTTTTCTTTTGATCAGCTTTAGTCTACATAGAACCCTCTTTTTGTGCTAGAGTCCCAGCTTTAATAAATCAGCCAGCTCAAATTGAATAAATCTATTTAAATACTTATAAAATATTAAGGATGCATTTGGGAAAAGCCTCTAAGGTTATTGTGGCACCCATGTACCTCACAGTAACTAATTTATTAAGCAGTTTGCAAACCTGGGAAGAAAGGAAAAAGAAAAATGGTTTCATAAACCAAGAGCAGAGCCAATTTTTCAGCTCAGATGATGAAAGGAAGCATGCATTTCTAATCAAAAAGACAGATAAGCCTTCTCTCTCCCACCATTCCCTCAGCGGCAAAGTGCCTTTTCATCATCAACAACACTCCATTCCTAATGGCTGCCTGGGCCTTTCTGCACCTTCTCCATACACGGGTAATGTATACACAGCATCCCTTTGAAACAAGAGCCCATTAGCTGTGGCAGACTACCTTTGCACATGACGTTCTTCTGCTGCAAGTCATCAGCACAGTGTTAAATCATCCCTATTGGGCATGCTCAGAACCCTGTCAGAAGATAAACTGATATTTAGAGCCACTGCATGAAAATTGCTTCTCAGCCCCCTTGAAGGACAGTTTTTAGAAAGGAAAGGGAAAAGGTCATAGACTAGACAGGTAACATCAAGCTCACTCCTCCAGTCTGGGGCTTTGTCCTTTGTGTTTCTTTGGGTGATCTTCTGTGATCCCCATTTGGATGTGTGCTGCGACTATTGCTTTGTGCAAACATTAGGATCAGAGTCCACGAATTGTCATTGTCCAATACTGCGGGTCATCCTGCCCCTTTGACATTAACGTTTGTGTTAATGGCAGCTGTCATGGTAAATGTGTGACACTTGCCTTGTGATGTTCAGAAATATTACCATGCAATTACTCTGCACGTTGTCATACGTAGGTGTCACTGACTGCAGCAGCATACAGCCTACAGAGCTTTCTGCGCCCTAAGGCTATAATGATCCCATTACTTCCTGCTCTCCATCCTGATAGCTCCTCCTATGCTTCCCACCTGTCTCAGAACATGTTTGTTCCCTATGTAGTGATAGATAAAGCCTGAATTATTTTCAATATAGCATATGAAGGCACTTGGAAGTGGTTGTGATAGAGCACATAAGAGTCACTTTGTCCTTTGCTATGTAGGGTCAGTATCAGCAAATGGCACACTATTTAGGTCTGGCTTACATTAGAATCATTCATGAGTTTATTCAGAGAGTCATGAATATGGCCCCAGATGATGCTTCACACTGATAGTTTTCAAAGACCAACTGGCTGAACAGAATAAAGGGCTTACTAAAAGTGGAAACCATTTCATTTTACTCAGGGTGAAGTGAGAGAGGGGACATTTTCCTAATGCACTGACATGCAGCATGTTCCCTTGCCTTTTCTTCCTCTCCAGAAAGCTGGTGTGACATGTTCAGAAATGGGGGTTTGGTGAATTATTTTCCTGCCAGTGAGTATGGTGGAGGGAATAAGAAACTATTGTCTTCACCAGCACACAGGTGACATTTCCCAAGACCTCCAAGTAATACAGGGAAGATTGAGATCAAGTTGAGGGCTGCTGTTTCTTAGGATAATTTGCCTCCTTGCTACTGGAATATTTTCTGACATTTTTCACCACTGGAACCTCTTTGAGGACAGACCCCTTTGTGGCTACACTTCCTCTGATCCTGGGACATCAGAATGTGGGAGTTTCTGAGGCCCGATGATTTTGGATCAGAAAGAGTTGAACCCTGTAATGGATAATGACCTGAAATGTTGAATGAACTATTCAGTCAAGTAAAGGGCAGAGCATAACCATCAGAAGGCCAGATGGGCCTTTCCCACCCTGCACAGCCCCCGTCTGCAAGGGAAGTGCTCAGCATTCCCCCTGGACTTCTCCGGCAGAGACTGTCCTGGTGTCTCCCAGTGGAATGTCGTCTTCTCCCAAAGATGTTCTGATCAATTCTCTTTTGAAGCTACCAAATCCATTTTAATAGAAACGCCAGGTGATTTTTGTCAACAGGAAAGGTTCTTTGTAAGGTTCCATGGAAAATTCTTATTGCTAAATGCATGCTGCAAATTCCTCCCTTGACAGCAAGCTGATGTACATTTTGGCACATTAAATAAATACTGTTATTCCAAGTCCAGCTGGATTAGATGATCTCAAAGAACAAATTCATATACTGAGGAGGGGTAGAAAGAGAGGAGTGGTATGTGACTAGGTGAAAAAAAAAATGTTAGAGTTCCAGAAAACTCCAGGCAGTGGTGGCCTTGGGGCTGGAGGTGTAATGGGAACAAATCAAGGGACTCAGGACCAGGATAGTCATATATGCCTTCATGAGGGCTGGTTTTAATCACTTTATTATTATACCTTTTGCTGGTATCATTTGTCAAACCTTCTCGTAAAAGCTGAAAAATGAGGTTGCGCAAGGGGTACTTTCATCCACGTCCAAGTATCCACTGGGTGGGGTGGCTTGCCGTTCCTCAGGGCTCCAGCCTGTGGCTGCTTCGGTTTATCCCTAGAAGTTCTGCTCCCAGCAGGACAGAATGCATCCTCCAGGTCCTCTCAGACCAAGCCTTGCAGCCTGTGCCCTGTGGCTCTGTATATGCTTTCTAAATGTTCTGTGGAGACTTCCTATCCTAGGGATTTATCGATTTGAAATAAATCCCTCATCTTTGGCCCTGAATCCCATAATTTAAAAGTATGTCATGATCAGAGTTGTTCATTAGCTATCAAACAGCAGGACTAGCTTTCCTCCTGCCACTGCCCCTCCTTCCTGTGTGCTGCCATTAAGCTCAAGTGGCAGCAGCCAAGCTCCCCAGGGGTGGGGAGAAAGGAGGCACACAGCATGGGCCAGAAGAGGACACACATGAGTTGGCCTCCTCTAAAATGCAAATAAAAATGCCAGTGGCTGAAGTTTATGAACTTCACTGTGCTCCATTGTGCCAAGGGTTACATGTATGTGACTTTATTCATCTCCCTGTAACTCTGTGGTGCTAGTGACAGCATCAAGCCCACCTGGCAGGTCCAGTCCACGGTAAGGCAGGTGAGAGGCAGCAAATGGATGCAGGATGTGCTGCCACCCTTTCCCTGTCTACCAGCAACCTCACAGCCCAGTCCTGCAGAGGGATTTGATTGAGGATGGTGTCTGCAGCCAACGTAACAAATGACTCCAGATTGACCAGGAGAAAATACCCAGAGAGGCTCCCATTCCGGCCTCCACCATCAAGACTTGCTCACACTAAATCCAATATTTAGTCTGAGGAACATAAGATTTCCCACTTTCTATAGGGTTTCTCTGAATGTTCAGCAATTCTTACATATTCTATATTCTATTTTAATTAATTCTCAACCAAGTCCACTTTGTACATTTGGATGATTTTTTTTTTTTTCAGTACTGGCAATCGAACTCGGGACCTTGCACTTGGGAGGCAGGGATCAGAATCACTGAGCTAAATTCCCAGCTTTGAGGATGAGTGATTACAAGATTAGGAAATATTCAAGTGGAAGCTTCAAGAAAGGCCCATTACCAGAATTAGATGGCCAGGTGCCCAGGGATCATCCTTTACCCTAGGCTGACTGAGAAGCACAGGACTGAGGTGAGGGAGGTAAGGAAAGCTAGCAGGATGATAAAGCAAAAGAGGGGCTCAAGTGAGGGTGAGTGGTCAGAGCAGCAGGTCTCCATGGGGAGAGTCTGACTCCAGATAAACATGATCTGACGTCTGTGAAGAGAGTACTTGGGCTGAGGTGTGAATTTGGGTACAACTCCTTTGTAACTCTTTGTTTTGTGTTTGTTTGGCTTTAAAAAATATAACAAAACCTGACTCCATAGTTTTCTTAATTTCCCAAAATATTTTTCTGATGTTGCTGGTGTTTGTTTTTGTTTCAATAACAGAACAATAATTCTAGTGGTTCACTTGCTAGCAATATCTTTCTCTTGGTGTACACATTATTTTCTTTTTCTGACTTTCTTAAAAATTATGCTAATGAAGATGGTATTATTCAGTATATCCTGGTGCAAGAGAATTTAATGCAAGCCAAAGATGCATTTAAAAATATGTAGTAGTCACATTAAAATAATGAAAAAAATAGATATAATTGTTTCATTATGCTGCTGAGAGTTGAATTTAGGGCTGTACATATGCTAGGCAAGTACTTTTCCCACTGAGCTATATACCAAACCCAGATCAAATTTATTTTAATAATATATTTTATTTAATATACTCAATATCACCTCCATAGCTATTCAATACACAGTACTAACAAAACATTCTTTCGTTCTTTTTCTTTGACTAAGTCTTCAAAATCTGGAGTGTGTTTCCATTCAGTTCTGAGGAGTCACATCCCATCCCCGTGCCCAGGTACCACATGTGGCCAGAGGCCGTCTGGACGGCCTTGCAATTCTAGCACGTTCAAGTTAACTGAGCGGCCACATCATGGCTCTCTGGTGTTTTAGCTGTCTACTCGTAACTTCTGTATTCTGAGTTCATACATAAAATTATACTGAAGGGAAGTGCAATTCTAGGGTTCCCGGAAACACTCAATACATTCAGCCAATTCCAGGAGTCCTGATATACAATTCCCACAGAGCTTCCATCATTCGGAACTTGCTCATTTCCAAGACTTTACATTTATTTCCACACCTTTCTTGCTTACTTTCATGCTTGTTTCCTTCTTTCTTTCTCCCTCCCCTTCCTCCCTTCTTTCTTAACATTAGGGATTGAACACAAAACCTTTCACCCTAGATTTTTTTTCAGTTTTAGGACAGAATCTGTCACCGAGCTGCCCAATCTGGCCTTGAACTTGGATCCTCTGCCTCAGCCTTCTAGAGTTCTGAGATTACAGGCACATCACCATGGCCAGCTTTCCCCATAATTTTTGGTTACAGATATGCACACATGTTATATGTCTTTATTTCAATCTGGTAGTTCTCAGCTAGGGGGATGCTGTATACCTCCCATTCCCTTCGGGAACATTTGGCAACATCTGGAAACATTCTGACAGTCACAATTAAAGGCATGCTACTGGCACCAAATGGGTAGAAACCAGCGGTGCTGATAAATATCCTATAATGTACAAGCTTCCCTCCATATACAAAAAGTTATCTGGTCCCAAAGTTCAAGAGTTCTGATGTTGAGAAACTGTGTTACAGCCGAACTAACCTGTTTACATGAGTATGTGCTCTTGCTCTTTTTTAGCCCCTTTGGAGACAAACTGGCACATAAACTATAAATAAATAGTGACAGGAAGATGCCTGCCCACGATCTTTGGGATAACTCTCTCAGTTGTGTGGAAGGATTCTGCACATGACAGCCGCATACATGCTTCCTAGGCTTCCTGGAGGGAAAGCAGTGTGATTTAAGGCATCAGATGCAGGAGGCAAACAAGCTCTCACACTCCTGTGACCTGCCACCAGTCAACAGAGGCTTGGCCATTGTGGGGCTGATTGGATCATGACAACGGTTTGGCTGCTGCTGGACTTGATCCTTCGCCAGGAGCGAGTGCCATGTGAAAGCTGACAGCTGCCTTCCTGCCTGTAGGGACTGCTGGGTCGTAGAAGCCAAGGGCAGGCGGAGGTGGCCTGCGGTGCCAATTCTGGGGCAGGTGGCCCCTTGATAAGGCCCTCCTTCACACTTCTTCTTTCATTTACAAGTTATGACAAATTTACTCAACTTATTTCAAGCTCTTGAAAAAGTCTTGAGAAGAATGGTTTCCGGGACCCTTTGAGGAGGGTTTGGAGGCCCAGTTCATTGGGAGCAGTTCCTGTGGGTTTTGTAGCCTCCAGGCAATGAGAATGATCCAGTTTGATTTTTCTCCTTCATGTTGTCCTGGGAAATCCTTCTGGTGTTTCTTCTGATCTCCATTAATTTCTATACTTGTGCATCTTTCCCTCTTCTCACTGTGCATTCTTCGCTAAGGTTTCCTAATGAAAGTCTTCGGGGGGTGGGGATCAACTGCATGGGTATCACAGCTCACTCTGGTGCATCTCAGAGAGACTGTATTCTTCTGCCTCCACCACTGCTGACTGCACTGAAACCTTGGTTTCTGCCTTCTATGAAGTACTCATTTTGTTTGCTTTGTCTTTGTGCTTTCTTGGGTAGCTGGAGATGATTCCTATCATTCCCCATGACCAGAAAGCATCCTGGAACCATCCTCTGCTCATGAAGATAGATTCAGAGCTGCAGAGAAATACAGGTCTGTGCAGCTTCTTCATCTTCTCATGCTGCACCTGGTGGCTGAGGTGATGAAACTGAGAGGCCCTGACTACAGTCTCCAGGGACCTCAGCTTTTGGTGAGCCATCTCCCTCTCCCACCAAGATAACCCTTGAGAAAGGAGTGTGAGCTGAGAGCAGAATTCTCTCTGTCCATTAAAGTTCACAGTAAGTATAAAGCCCCAAAAGGAAATGTATCAGGTTTAAGACCACGTCTTGTGAACAGATGCACTAAAGCCAAGTGGCTGGCTACTCACGCTTGCCAATGCTGGGGAGCTATTCCTCTCCCACATGGCTTCTACTCTCACCAAATAATCAGCTTCTTCCTGGCCACCTGGAAAATGCCGAGTCAAACACCTGTCTAAGTAGATGTGGGGAGCTCTGGGCCTGCCACCGCTGATCCATCTGCAGTGAGCAACATAACATTCACCAGCTGCTTTACTTAGCATGAAGTGGGAGCATGATGCTTTGTTGAAAGCATCAACAACATACAATAAAGTTCAATGATTTCCACATCGGTGGGGAAGAGCGGGCTCCAAGCTGGGGCTGGCCAAGGATTTCCCAGCCTGGGGGAAGGGAGAGAAGGAGGATGAAAAAGCTGAGAACAAGCCCCAGTGAGTGTAGACTCACTGCTATTCTCACTAGCATGAGAGCTGGGGCAGTCCTTGTCAAGGAGCAGACACTGGTTTGGGGAAATTTGTACTATGGGACTAGAAAAACAAGTGCATTCTGTTGGAAACACCACAGAGACAATTATTTTACATGGAACAGTTCTTTCCTTTGTCTGGTTACTACAGAGAAAACCTGAGAGAAAAAGAAAAGGGGCGAAGTATTCCTACTTCAGTACTTGGGTTTATGTGCCCATTTGCATTTTTCTTTTTGGCAAAGAAAAGTTGAGCTCGTACTTCTTTAATTTCACTATAGTCACTCTGATCCTGATAAAAATAGTCACCAAGGCACAGCTAACTGTACAGTGCAAGATGAGCAGCATACCTGATCCCAATAGACGGATCTTTTATATTCTGAGAAGCAGGAAGCGATTCCAGAGAACCTCACATGGTAGGCGGGGTATCAGAAGAAATCACAGGGCTGGTTCTTAGAGCAACTCATGAATAATTGAGTGACAAATAAGGAGTTCCTGTCATCCTTTATTCTTGGCTCAGTGTTTGTATCAAGCCAGAATAATAAACAGAGAAAACATTTTGTTGAGAGCTGAATGTATGTCAGACTCTGGCGTAAGTGTTCTATAATAAACAACTGCTTTAATTCTTACCACTCTATAAGGGAGACCTGATAGTTTTACAGCTAGAGAATCTGACACGCTGTGAGGTTAAGTAACTTCCCAAAGGCTGCGCTGCTAGCAAATGCTAGAGACTGGACATGAGTCCAGGCGGTGGGCGCAGAGCCAGCAAGCTCTTGTGCGTGGTCTCCCATGACTGAGTCACTTGACAACAGTTGTGAATTATGTCTGTCGATTTACCAGACTGCTTAGAAGCTAATTCATTTTTAAATATTTCATAGTGAAGCAATTCTAAAATGGATGTTGCTAACATTTAAAAACTCCTATTGAGAGCAAGTTTTTCACAAAGAATCTAACTTCTTTCTTCTGCTAAGGCCTGGAAGGCCTTTCTCCTACTAAGGATAGGAGGCTTTGGGTCACTACTTCGAGTTAAGAGAGTTCATCCAAACATCAGCGGCTCTCCTACCTTGGCGGGATTTCAAGTTTCAACCTCTAACTGCTCAGGTGACTATAACCAAAATCACTGGGTGATTTGTGGTGTGAAGGAAAAATGAGCATGGCCCTGGGAGGAGAAAACGAGCCTGTGCACACAGCTCCCTCATGGGGAGTTGTGGCTGCCGCATCCCACCTGCTCTTCCCTCCTTCTGGGGGTGCCTGCTTTTGTGAGGGGTCCCCAGATATTGCTCCCTGCTTTCCTGGCAGGGAGCCCTTGTCCCCAGCTTCTTAGAATGTAATTGTCTGACTCAGGACTCAGATCACAGTCTTTAGTCACCAAACATGACTATCATCAATGAAAAGCCAAGTCAATCTGTGGAGCTTGAACTTCGTATTTCTTGGGGAGTCATATCAGGGCTCAAAAGGTCAGTCTATAGCATTAAAAGACTAAGGTCTTGTGAGACCTATGCTGTCCACTATGACTTCCTCATAGCTAAGAAATCTCCCTGATTGACTAATAACGGGATAAGTGGAAGAACGAGAGCAATGAGCAAGCGATCTCCTCGGGGAATTTGTCTTTCACATGCACTGACTGACATGCAGGGCTCTAGGCTGGAGCCCGGGCAGGCCAACCCCTGCTGGGGACCAGAGTGCTTCACGGCTGCTGATAAACTCTGACTTTAACTATGTATGTGGTAAACCTAGATGGTTTCCACATTTTACTTTATTCAGTCCTGTCGGAAGGAAGGCAAAAACAAATAAAACAAAACAAACATCTCGAACCCCAAACGACCCAATGTAGAAGCCACTCAATAAAGCCCCACCTTCACCTTGAAAATGTAACCTAGGATCACCCAGCTCCACTTCTTCACCCACCAAATAAGGGGGACTGAGTCAGATAATCTGTTTTCTCTCCTCAGCCATTGTGATGACAATTAAACTTAAACATATGTAAATAGAAGTACTTTCCTTTTACTCTGGGATTTTAAAGATAATTTAAAGATTTTAAACCGTGAAAAATGTAAAGAGCAAGCAAGTTTATAAATTCTTCGTTTGTATATGTGTGTGTGGAGGCAGAGTCAACAGATGGAACATAACGCAAAAATTTTTGAGTAATTTCAAAACACATGCCATGTGCTGAATGGAGATTTTTAGGACTTTTACAATTGCTAACTTCACCACTCACCTCTAATATATTCCGACTTTAAGTGTGCAACCTTGTTTAAAATGCACTGCTAAAGCATATATTTTCGTGTATTGCTATGTCTGAATGCATGATAACCAGGTTGAAAATCAAATTATCTGTGTTAGGGTGAATATTATAGTGTGAATACTGCCTGCTGTGCTGTGAATGAATCTTGTAAACACAATCAAACGCATCTCTCCCTTTCTCGCTCATGCAGCCCCACCCTGCTCACACGGGCAGTTCTTCACCGTCCGCTTCCCACTGTTGCAACCGTTCGCGTTTATGGTGGGTGACAACGTCAGCGTCAACCCAGCGTGAGCTCTGCCATGTTGGAACTGAGCATTCTCCTCCAAATGTCAGCCTTCAGAGTAAAGTTGTTTCATGAATAATAAAAACAGAATAAATAAGGACTCGGATTCCAGAGGTCTGTGAAATACTTTTTTAAGTACACATGTCTGCTGTGAAATTTCAGGCCTGTTATACTGCTTCAGCGAGGGCAAAGAGTAGATATTTACAAGGAGCCATTTTTTCTCCATTTCTAATTTACCAGAAGAGGGAAACAGGGTGTCATGTCATGTTCAGAGAGGATTCTTGAACTTCAGAAAGTAGGAAGCCTGCAAAAAGCTTGGCATTGAGGGACGAGAACGAGACTCCCTGCATGGTCCCAAGTGTTGCGTGTGTGGCTTGGATCAGTTCTCCCTGCTGCCTGAATGCTGTGGAGCCTCCTTGACAAGCATTTATGGGGTGCAAGGCTTCGACACTGCAGAGGCAGTGGAGGAGGAGTCCTCCTGACGAGAGGAAGGCCATTGCTCCAGACCATACAAGGCAAGCTTGTTGTAAGCAGTGCCTGTGAGGTTGCTCTGGACCTTTCCCGCTCCTGGCAGCGTCCTTACCTAAAGATGCCAAATATTCACAGTCGTAATCGCAACCTTCAGGAGGAGAAAAACTCTGTGAATTATGGGGTTACCCTGACCAGTTCTTTATATAATCATTTAGGTTCTCCCTTAACAAAACCATGAAGGGCTTTGTCTTCTTCCCTGGCTCCCCCTGTCTTTGGTCCCGTCCTTTCCTGAGCCCCAGCTCTCACTGTCACCTCAGTCAGCACTCCAGTGCCCTGTTCCTCACCCTGCTTTCTCCCCATGTCCAGATCTCCAGATCGGCGGATCACTAAGCCATTTCTGGGTATGAGTAGCTGATGAAGTTCCCTGGTCACCCTCCTTATGAAGGGCTGACTCTCCCTCTCTTTCTCTTTCCTTCTGTCAAATAAATTGAGATTATTGGTAAATTTTAGGAATATATGAAGATCACATTCCTTATTGAGAACTTGTACCTGTACCTGATGTATCTTAATTCCTATGCCTTCCCACTCTCTGCTCTTACTTTAGCCTCTACCTTCTTAAAAACATAAGCTTTGTTTCCATTTTTTTTCCTTTTCATCATCAAATATTTTCTTTCCTTTCTTTGCTTTTCCCTGCTTACCTAGTTCCTCTTTTCCTTTGAGGGTATTCAGAGGTCTTCTATACCAGGATACAAAAGAAGGAGAAGTGCCATTGACCACCCTAAAGTGGGTCAGTGCCCAGGCAGCCCAGGATGATTCTAGCTCTGGCAGTAATGCCCATAGGTAGCCACCAGCCCCAGGGTCAGTCTGGGCTTTTGGAGAAACGTTCTGGATGTCTATGGATTGTGAGAGCTTTGTACTTGCAAGTCCTCCAAAGAGCAAATAACAGTCATTTTTCAGGAAATGCTTCCTTTCTCCCCATCCTGGTCAAGGGAAGGAGTTCCATATAGTGGAAAAGCAAAGTTTAAAGAAGCTCAAACCTTGAGTTTTACAAAAAAGGAAACATCACAAAAAGTTGTTTCATGCAAACAAGAACAACTTTTCATGCCAAATGTAGGTGAGAAGAGATTTCTTTATGGCTCCTGCTCTGCTGTGCTCTCAGCAGTGTGCATGGAGGATGAAACACATTGTTTTAGTAAGCATCTCGCAGAACTATCTCCATTTCCCTGTAGATTAATTCTCTGAGCACTGACTGATGTCAAAAAAATGCAGTCCTGGGAAGTGCTGAGGTTATGCGGCACTGGCTTTGAACACAGAACCCTATAGAGAGTAACTCTGGTCTGTTTTTAATATGGGATCCTCTTCCGCCGCCAGCCCCTCCCCCAAACATTCCAATGCACAGCTGTTTTCCTCCTCCATTTTTTAGGTGGGTGGACAAGTTAGAGTATTTGTACCTTTAAACCACCCTGCAAAATCAATCCTGGCACTTCTGAGTATGCCATCAGGGGGATTTCAGAATGAAGGGGACCTCAGAATTCCCAGAGAAGCCTGGAGACAAGAGGGAAGACCCTTGTGACCTTTCAGCTGTGGCTTCACATACATTACTGGCCAAGAATTGAGCCTCTGGAGGAAGCAGGCTCATGAAAACAGTAAGATCTACCAGGTTTTTACTGCTTAGATGTACCAGGTACTGTGTCGAGTGCTTTACACACATTATTTTATTTCATTTTCAGACATCTTTGTTATTATTCCCTTTTATAGAGTCTTGAAGAAGTGAAATCACTTGCTTAGATTTGTAAGGTTAGTAAGTGACAGAGATGGAATTCCGAGTGCGCCAGTCTGACCCTAGGAATGGATATGGAGGCAAATGGTTCAGAAAGCAGCTCCCAAAGAGTAAGGATAGTGTCCTGCTCTCTTCTGCGACCTGACAAACAGTCCTTGAACTTCACAAGTATTTGTCAAATAGATGGTGAAAGATTAGATTTAACATAATGTTCACATACAAATTTCAAAAAAAATTAAAACTAATTTTTGTCAATTTTTAAAGCATTTCAAATTATGGACATCATACTGTGTTTTGCAAAGACCTTACGGAGCTGAGATGTACATAGAAAATGAAAGCAGTAGAGTTCAGAGAGTTCAAAAGGCTTACCAACCTCTTGTGTCTACATAATGATAGTCATAAAATGGCTACTGTTTATCACTGTTCTGCATCTGATACTGTGCAAAAACTTTATATTTCTTCAATTATTTTATTCCTCTAACCCCTAGACATACAAAATGTGATCACCAGATACAATGAATGTTTAAATTTTAAAAGTGAATTATAACAAAAGACATATTGCCATTTCACTTCTTGATTAAAATGCACTTATCCTATCACTCTTACTACTATGTGAGGCTATTCAGAAAGTTTTCTTTTGTGAATGTCTAAGGTTGCACTATTCTGGCTGCTTTAGTTCTCTGAATTGCTTTAAAATATTTATGTTTTATGGTCACAAATGACCATTGGCTTTAGAGAAAAGTTGAGAGTCACACAACCCCAGATCCAATGGATATGGTAGAGGAGTACACATCATAGGGTGTCTGTAAGCCTGCCTTTCTTTTGGATATCACTTGACAGAAACATTCACTATGTTTTTTATCATACCTCATAAAAAGACTCTTGAAACAGAACTTCCAGAAGTGCTTTGGGAGGTAGCAAAAATTATGGGATAACTGTGTTGAGGGAAGGGGAATATTTTGAGGGGCCTTGTAGCAATTCGTCTTTTACTATAAGCTTTTTAAATTTAAACACACATTATTATTTTTTATTAGTTATTGTAGTTTATCTTATGATATCCTTTCTCATAGAAGAAAGAATTGAAGCAGAGTCAAGCTAAAAACAATTTTCATATATTTCTACACACCCATTCACAGTGCTGGTTCATTCACAGAGCTAGGACTGTATCTTCATGGCCCTTCTCCACTTAGATTTGTATAACTTTTTACTTGAAAGAGAAACTTAACATGATCTAACCCACTATCTTTAATAAAATTGAGGTTCAGAGAAGAGAACAGACTTTCCTGGAGTCACACATTGCTTTTGGACTGGTGGCCAGCTTGAGCCTTGGACTGTGTTTTCCAATGGAGTCTTTACTATTGACATGTAGTTATCTAAGTGTAAATTAAATGAAGTTCAAATTAATTAAATGAGGTTAAACTTCAGCTCTAGTGGCACTAGCACATTTTATATGTTCAATATTCACATTCATGTAATTGCTACAGTATTGGGTAGGACAAAACATAGGTTTTAGTACTTTTGGTTTGCTCTTCTAGTATACTGTCATTCTTGTTAGCAGCATTACATATGCATGTTTCTTCACTGCATATGATGGGTGGCATGGAAACAATACTGTGGACTTTTCCTTCATCTTTATTGCCCTTATATTATGGGCCCAGCATTACCCGAGGCAGTATAGGACCTTGTTTTTGAAGAACTCTAGGCTTCTCTTGCAGGGCGAGAGAATAATTCCAAGGAACTATAATAACTCTGTACATTCATATGATTGTTAAGAGTTTATGGGGCTTTCATATATAATTCTCTTATTTAAGCTTCAAAATAAACTGGAGATGGGAAGGGGGTGTGTAACTCATCTACTTCACAGATGAGAAAGCTGAAGTCCTGCAGGTTCTAGTATCCAGGTGAGTTCTCATGTCACCACCTGTATTTGATGATTTCTAGAGGTAAGGATGTATTGGAGGAAATGAGGTCCCATTTGCTGATTTCTTCTGCCAATTCCTGTGCTATAGAAGTTTTGTTCAAGAAGTCTTTCCCTAAGCCAGTGTCTTCAAGAGTTTTACCTAACCTGTTTTGCAACAGGTTTAGAGTATCTGTTTTAATATTTAGGTCTCTTATTCACTTTGATTTTAGCTTGGTACACAGTGAAAGGGTTAGATCTAGTTTTAGTCTTTGGCAGGTTAAAGCCCAGTTTTTCCAGCACCATTTGTTAAAGAGGCTATCTTTCCTCCATTGAGGATTTTTGGCTCCTTTGTCAAAGATGAGGTGGCTCAGTGTATCTGGAGTAGTTTCTGGATCTTCTAGTCTACTCCACTGATCCTCAGGTCTGTTACTTTGCCAGTACCATGCAGCTTTTATCACAGTGGCTTTATAGTATAGTTTCAGGTTTGGAGTTGTAATACCCCCCACCATGTCCGTGTTGCTTAGAATTGCTTTGGCTATTCTAGGTCTTTCGTGGTTCCAGATGAAAGTTTGGATTTTTTTTTCTCTAGATCTGTGAAATATGCTGTTGGGATTTCAATCAGAATTGCGTTGAAATCTGTATAGTAGCTTTGGGAATATAGGCATTTTGACAATATTGGTTCTTCCTACCCAGGAGCAAGGTATATCTTTCCATTTTTGGATATCATCTTCTATCTCCTTTTTCAGAGTGCTATAGTTTTCAGAGTAGAGGTCTTTCACCTCCTTTGTAAGATTGATTCCTAAGTATTTTATTTTGGGGGGTGCTATTGTGAAAGGGACTGATTCCCTAATTTCTATCTCAGTGGGTCTACTGTTTATGTATAGAAAGGCTATTGATTTTTGAACATTGACCTTGTAACCACCTACACGGCTAAAATTCATGGCAATTAGGTCCAGCAGTTTTTAAATTGAGTTTAATATCTAGAATATATAAAGAGCTGAAAAAAATCAGCCCACCCAAATTTAGAGACCCAGTTCAAAAATGGGCATCTGAAATGAATAGATATTTTTCAAAGGAAAAAGTAAGAGCATCTAAGAAGCATATGAAGAAATGCTCAACATCATTAGTCATTCGAGAGATGCAGATGAAAACAACACTAAGATTTCATCTCACTCCACAAAGAATGGCTGCCATTTCAGAATTAGCCAGCAGCAAATGTTGGTGAGGCTGCGGAGAAGAAGGAACCCTTCTCCACTGTTGGTGGGACTGTAGACTCATACAAACCCTGTGGAGATCAGTTTGGAGATCCTCAAAAAGCTAGGATTGGAGGTCCCATTTGACCCAGCCATTGCCCTGCTAGGTATATACACACAAGAATTAAAAGACTCATATCACAGTGACATATGTGCACCTATGTATATAGCAGCTCAGTTTGTGATTGCTACATCTTGGAAACAACCCAAATGTCCATCAACTGGAGACTGGATAAAAAAACTGTGGTTCTTCTACAGAATGGAGTATTACTCTGCCATAAAAATGATAAGTTTGAATCATTTCTACTTAAATGGACATACCTTGAGGATATCCTCATAAATGAAATAAATAGGTCACAGATAGGTAAATATTCCATCTTTTCTCTGGTGTGAGAAAATAAAGATGTAAATGAGTCCTAGAATTGTGTGTTATAAATTGTGAAATAGAAAATACTCAAAGTAAAATAGGGTGAAGGGGAAAAATAATGAGATTATAGCAAAAAGGAAAGGAAACAAATTTTATGTATATAGGGGGGGTGATAGGGTGGGTAGGGCTATGGGAAAAAAATGAGAATTAAGTTGTGTCTTATACTGGTACAAATACCCAGTGTGGAGTGCAATTATGATGTATACATGTAATGTACCAATAAAGATTTCAATTAAAAAAAAGACTAAAAGGACAGGGTTTTCTCAGCTTGAGCAGCAGCAGAGAACTAAGGCTTCCCCAAGGTTAAGGGAAATAAGACACTGAGGCTGGCATAAAGAGACTAATGTCAAAGACTCAGGAGTCAAATTACAATGAGTTTAGGTGAACGATCTCCTTCTCATAGAATTTCCCCTTTTAAATATATCTAGTGACTCGTCCGTCCCTTTTGCTGGTTGAATTTTCCTTGTCTTTGGGAAAGTGCAATATTAATATGGCAGAAATATGTTCTGGATCAGAGCAGAAATCAGTCTCATGTTGCAGCAGAGTGAAAGTGTGTAGTTCCAACACTCTTCTCCTGTTCTCAGGCTCTAATTCCTGCAGCTATGTGGTGAAACTCAAAGATTACACACTTACTTTGCTAATAATTTAAGACTGCCAAAAGAAAAAATATAATCCACCCTTCTGAGGAAAGAACCATGAGTCATAGGCCTAAAAGCTTGTTCTTTGGCTACAAGTTTAGAAAATACAGCAGAAAATACACAAATTCCTTTGAAATGAAGATGAAACTTACATATTCAAGGAACAAAGATTTTTAGCGACTTCATCCCTGAAAAATCCTGGTGTGCTCAGGGATCCAAAATGATGTGGATAAGGGTTTCTGATTGTAAGCGGAACAACTTGTTTGAATAAAGACCCAGGGAAATGTTGGTTTTCCATTTTATAGTGCCCCTGGAAGTTTATTTTTACATGGGAGACCATTAAAAATACACAAAGTTTTTGGCTCTTAAAATAAGACACCTATGTGTCCCACTAGTTTTGTTTCCTTGAAAAGTGGGTTTTGATTTTAGAATGCAAAGGAATAGAATCTTTGCCACAGATAAAACCTGCCAAACTATGTGAAAACCTGTTAAAATATAATATTTTTCCAATTATTTTTCCTTTGTTACTTGTGTAAGATATACAATTTTGTCCCTGTTTTGAGGAGAATGGGTTAGAATGCAACAGTGATTAACTGCTATTTATCTTTGTTTGTTTGCTTGTTTTTTGAGACATAGTCTCTCTTTGTAGCTAAGGCTGCTCCTGAACTCAGCCTCCAACTCACAGAAACCCTCCTGCTACTGCCTCCCAGTGCTGGGATTATAGGCCTGAGCTACTACACCTGCATTATGGTATATGGTGCTGATTGCTGCAGGTGGATATGTGTCATCAAGCCCAGCGTATAGTATGTGGTTACCGGGGATCGAACTAGGGACCTTGCACTTGCAAGGCAGGTATCAGAACTACAGAGCTAAATTCTCAGCCCTAAAGGTGCTGGTTTTGAGGATGGGCAGATTTGGGTTTGAGTCCTGGCCAATGTGATCACCAGCTCCATGACTTTAGACAAGTTTTCCACCTACCCAAGAATTAGTTCATATATATTTAAAAGATAATATTATGATGATATAGGATTAGAAGATTAGCAAAATGAGATCATGGGCTGTGAATATTTGTGAACAATGATATAAACTTCCATGGCCTTTTTCAGGGACAATTAATCCAGGTTCACAAAAGAGATCAGTGATGCAAGCTTGGAAAATAGAAGCACATCTGTATGTGCCCACGGACAGAGAGAGATTTAGACCAACATTTCTTTGATGATCTTTTTCTTTTGGAGAGTGCAATGAGGGGTTTGAAGCCCTGTAATTCTCCCCACAGACCCCTGCTAACTTTGCTAACTTTAAGAGGGAAGGGACTAGCTGTGTCCCCTGATGGAGTGAGCATGGCAGCTGCTAACCAAAACACCATGTTTTCTCATGTAGCGTTCCTGTCAATGCATCCATAGGTGTGTGGCCACCTTGCTAACTAACCACTCGTAGCTTCATCTGAAAATCCGTGTGTCTGACTTTATTATGGGAAAATCATTCCACTGGAGCTGAGAGTGAGAATGTGGCACTGATGAGCTGCTGTCTGTCTAGTTAGTTTGCCTTTGTGGGCTTCTTTCTCTTTCCAGTCCCCATTGCTTATGACATGTGTGTTGTTGAAAAGGTGTCAGAGTGAAAACCTCTTATTGATGGAAAAGGAGGAAAACCAGGCAAATGTGGTGTGTAACTTGTCTGCATAAATCTTGTATGTTGCCTTAACACTTCTGCTGCAGAACTGCTAATCCAGGAGTTCTCTTTTTTGCATATCAGAGGTGCGAACTCATTGTTTTCTTTCCTCTGTGTCATAGAATAGCATGCGTCCTGTTAGACAGTTACTCCACACAAGATCCTATGTATCCCCGAACAACCAAGGGGGAACTCTAAGACTAGATGCTGTCAAATGCTAAATGGTCTACTGGTTGGGGAGCCAGAGAACATATTAAGATTTGAAGTCATCATTTATATTCTACTAAATTCATGATTTTATTTGATTAGGGGCACTTTTCATTACAGTGTCCTAAATATAAGATAATGCAGTGGAAACTGAATTTATTGGACATATAAACACCCCTTGCTGAAGATGGTGCTTCTCTAGGTCAGATTTCATGTGATTGGCAGAAAGCTGTGACAGCTTGTATTGTACTTTCTTGAGAGGAACACGGGTAGAAATGATCAATTAGTACTGCCACTCAGCCTCTCTTCACATTGGCTGCAAGTGGACTGCCACTTGAGCTCTGAACTAGCTGTTAAAATGGGGAAATCATGCTCCCCAAGGCCACTAGGTTAAGAGGGAGTGATTATAGGAAAATCTTAATTGCATGCTCACTCATCTGAAGTTACAACTTAGCCGCAATGAGGTAATATTCAAATGTAGGATAGAATTGATTGTATTCCATTATAAATAGAGAGCAATCTTTTTGAGTGGA
This sequence comes from Petromus typicus, assembly GCA_004026965.1. NCBI lineage: Eukaryota > Metazoa > Chordata > Mammalia > Rodentia > Petromuridae > Petromus > Petromus typicus. The sequence goes on along the minus strand of PVIR01004467.1, from coordinate 33,683 downwards.
ATATTTCTTCTCTTTATTTATATCCATAAACACATCTTTTTCTAGTGCATAATATTCTCTTTTATGCATAACAGCCTTCCCTCACCTCTACTACACACAGACACACTCCACCCGTTTGAGTGACACACAACCACATCTGTGATTTTCTTCTTATCTTCTTCCAATTTCCTGATTTGAGGGTAAATGAGATCACGTGAGAGACCAGCTGACAGGAGCCACTACATGAGCCACCAATGCATTTCATGAGTGTACCTCCTTGAGTTGTAAGTGATGTTTCCAAGTCATCTCTCTCACCCTATGCCTGCTGTAAGGTTTTAAAAGAAAACAGAAGATGAGTTTAGTACAGTTTGGAGAAGTCAGCAGGCAGGAAAGACATGGAAAAATTTCATCAATACCATCCTGAAGAACATGTCTTTGTCCTGCAAGTAAACAAAAGAGAATGTTGAGTTTGGACTGACAATGTCTGATTTTGTAAAAGCTATCTTTGGGATTAAACAAGTTGGGGTGCATAGGAGGAGAAAAAGAGAAGAGAACAGATGAGATGTGAGAAGAGGAGGGGAGCAAACAAAAGAGATGAGAAGAAAAAATGTAGGAAAAATAGGAGGAGAAAGACAAGCATTATAATCACAAGGGACACATTCAAATGAAGAAAAGGGACTGTTACATGTATTAAAATAGACTACAACTTGTTCCTACTAGGTGGTATCTAGGAGTATAGAAAAATATCGGAATATTTGGCATGAGGTAAGCTTGAGCAAAGGGATGGGAAAGAAATAAATCTTGATTGTGAGAACACCGAGTGTGTGGGAGAACTTTTTCCATGAGTTTCTTTTGCTTCTGTATGTCAGTCTACTCTGCAGCCACTTGCAATCTTGAGTGACAGTTTGCTCAGCTCCAGAAGTGTCCGTGGCTGACTCTTGCTCTATACAGTATCTTGTAGGCACTTCCACAGCCACCTTGAGTTTCAGAAGAAAAGACAAGGGGAGGGCCTTGCCCTCCAGCTCTTCATGTGTGAGAAGTTCACCCAGCAAGGCCACCCTACCTACACCTTTGGGTCCACTCTGAGCCTGTTACTACTGACAGCCTTTTACTCCTTTTCAACAAGAGATTAATTCTACCAGAATATAAATATTTTGACCTCTTAGATACAAATGACTGCACTATAATGGCTCACTGTTCATTGATTTTGCATGGTTTAGAACTGAGTTAAAAGTTTTAGAGTAAGTCAAAGGCGGTATTGTTATAATGAAAATAGATGGAAAAGTACAGAATGCTCAGATGAGCTAAAAGGTGAGTGAAGCAACCTGTGCAATGCAAATTTAGTCTTTAAGGTCCACAAGAGGAGCTTTCTCAGAGATGGGCCTTGAAAGAGGAAAGATTTATTGGGGTTGATTGATTGTTTCAGTTTGAGTAACACTGCACAGATTGGCTCAGTTTAGTTCTGGGTGTGGAAGACTCATGCTAGGGAGTGTTATCACCAGAATGTACGAAAGGGAAATGAAGAAGGAAGGCTTGCTTCTGTCTTCTGTACAGTAGCTCCTGTCTTCACATTCACCTGGAATGTTGCCTTCTGTCTTCCACTGAAGACTTCAGTTTCTGCCACAAACTTTTCAGCCTCTTTATAAGGACTTGCATGGGACACTTCATGGAGCTCCAGGTCTTTGAGTACATCCTGTGGGTCTCCAGTGTGAAGATAGCTCTTTTGTCTCTTCCACACAGAACTCTGTGGGTGACCACTGAAAACTAATATTGTAAATTCTCGTATATTTGTACATCTTGTATGGTATCTGTTTCTGTAGAATGTATTGACTGATGCACGGACCATATTAGCTCTTCATATCTACAATTTCTACTTCTATAGATTCAATTAAATATAAACAGAAAATATTTTAAAAATATTAGACTTGTATCAAATATGTTTAGTTTTTTTTTTTTGTTTGGTCATTATTCCTGAAAAATATAGCATAGTGACTACTTACATAGCTTTATATGGTATTTATAAATAACTTGGAGATAATTTAAAGTATATAGAAGGATGTAACTATTTTATATACATATGCTATACTATTTTATATAACAGACTTGAACTTTCATGAACTTTCATATTTTCAGCAACAAGTCTCCTGAGGACACAGACAGATGATTATGCAAAGAAGAGACCAAACAGAAGCAGAAATATTAGGAGAAGATCCTAGTTTAGAAAAAGGCCACTAATATTTTTAATAAGTTATATTTTGTAACTCTTCTTTCTTTTCTGCCTGCTTATCAAATCCACCCCCTCTTACCATTTACTTCACTTCTGTCCCCATCCCTTTGAATGAAAGAAACCTTGATTTGACTTGTCAGTTGTATGATGGCCACTGTCTAGAATCCACACCCCAAGGTATTCAATCTAGAGCATGAGTCCTTTGAGATCTGGAAGAGTAACTGGTCACGTTGTAAACACTGCCCATCAGAGAGGAGGGTCCTACACTCCTTTATTCTTACTAAGCATTTGCTGGTAAAACTTCTGCGGGGAGAGCACTGAAGAAAAGAGTCACAGGCTGTGTTTGTGGTCTTGCGTCTTCACAGGCATCACACGGTTCTGAAACATGTAATTATGAGTGTACCATAATGACAGATACCATTCAGGGCTAGAATAGATGGGAGGGTGAAGGGCATGTAGGCGGCTGTGGTTTTATATTTATATTTTATATGTGCGGTAAGACATTATCTCTCTGGCATACATACTGCACTTTCCTTCCCCAAAACATAAATTAGAGGGGAGGGTAAAGCAAGGGGACTGAAAGTGAAAATGATTAAAGTATATTATGTGCTAATAGAAATATATCAAAATGAAATGTATTAGCTGGGCGTGGTGGCTCACACCAATAATCCTAGTACTTGGGCAGGAGGATTGCTGAGTTCGAGGCTTGCTTGGGCTACACAGTGAGTTCAGGACCAGCCTGAACTACAAAGTGAGACCCTGTCTCAAAACAAACAAACAAACAAACAAACCAGCAAACAAGTAGACAAAAAACCTACAAAATGAAGCATATTAATCTCTATAACCAATATGTTCTAATGAAAAGATAGGAAAAGTACAAAAACATTATATTAGCAAAAGAAGTTGCCCCTAGATGATTGTGGTGGCACATACTGGTAATTCCCAGTACTTGGGAGGCTGAGGCAGGAGGGTGAGTTGGAGGCCAGTCTGGGCTATACAGTAAGTTCAAGTCTAGTCTGAACTACAAAGAGAGATCTTGTCTCAAAAGACCTCAGAATAAATAAATAAAGGAAAAAAGAAAGTTACAAAGATAGAAAGAAATTTCCTCATCTTCATACCACAAAATGATGATTTAATTTCAATGTGTTTCAGAGAAGACACACTATTTACACGATGGTTTTTATTTATTTGAAGTTTTGTGAGAATTTATTGTGTACGCAGCCTCAGTTAGATGGCAAGTCAAGTTGGCAGATGGGAAGGATTTTCATATGAAAAAGAGGTAAGAGAAAAGAAAAGCTTCCATGCTGCCTGAGGCTAAGGATGGGCCTCAGAAAGAGGCTGGTGGAGAAAAGCCTGGGATGAACAGAGAAGCAGGAAGCAAAAAAGCAGTGAAGGGAGATAGCTAAAGAAAGATGCTCATGGGGCTAAGGCCACAGAGACTAGCTTGGGGAGCTATCTCAGGTCTGGCTTGAACCTGGACTCCATCTGATACATTTTTCATGTCATTTCTTGCAAAATGCGATGCTTTATGAAAACAAAATAGTTTACAAAATCTATAATGCAGCGTACTTTATATCAGTGAATTAGAAATTTTAAATGAAGGAGGAGAAATTCATGGCTATCAGAAGAGAGGGAGATCTTACAAAATGAAACTATGAATACATATTTCAAATAAATTTCTTACTATCAAAGAAAAAGGATGGGTAAATGAATGAAATGACTGAGTGTAATCTGACTGATATGACAGGAGCCTCCAGGTGGCCCGCTGCGACACAGGGAAAAGACCAGGTGAGGTTCAGAGCCAGCACATCTTTGACTTGTTCAGAGAACAGCTGAAACGCAACACACCTGAGGCCAGAGGAAGAGGGACAGCGGGATAGCTGAGGCCTGAGAGGGGTGAGCAGAGTGCTTGAAGACGTGTGGGTCACATTGATGCTGTCTGACTGTTTTCTAAATGTGATAGAAATAGTTGGAGGTTTTAGGTAGAGAAATGTTACAAATAAATAGATGATGACATATAGAATAAGGCAGTGCAGGGTAGAAGTATCCAAAATAGGAAACTGAGACAATGCTGAGCTTGATAAAAGCCACAGTCTTGTGGGAAAACAGATGTACCACCAAAAGCTTAGAGAATAGTGTGACCAGTACCCAAACAGACTAGTCTCTTAGTACAGTGTATGGGGGGGGGGGGTGCGGGATGAAGTTGGCTAGGGCATCAAAAGACAGATGGTTTCAGAGTATTCACTTCTCAAATGTACACTGAAGACTAAGCAGGGATTTTCCAGGTGGAAGGAAATAGAACAAACAACTGGAACCGAGGCAGCAGCACATGCAAACGAGTGTAGCAGCACAGGATGACGTCATTTCCTGGAAGGGTACCGCACAGGTCAGGAACACAAGGGAGCTTGGTGATTACCAAGCCTTGAGAAAAACCATATCATGGCAGACTCAGGGAAGCTTCACCTGTGCGTAACTTTTTTCCAAAGTGATAATAGATGGGGAGCCATCAGAATTGTGAGCAGTGAAATACGCAGTGATATTCGCATTCTGGAAAGATTACTCTGCCCCCAGAATGAATGGAGATGGCTGCTGATTTTTAGTGTTGGAATTTGAAATCATGCAGAATTGAACTCAACTCCTGACCAGGATAGTATGAGCTGAGTGATCATGCATACATTTCTTACTATCTGTAACCTTGGTTTTCTTGCCTGTAAAGTCAGAAACACAAAGAAGTTCAGGAGAACTATGAAGACTAAACTGCAAAAACATGTTAATCACAATCTCTAGCCCTTCATAAGGCATTATTTAGAACTACCTTTATTATTCCAAATCATTGGGATGGAGAGAGATAGGATCCAGACATACTGGTGAGGAGACTCATGGTTCTATGGCCCTCATTCTGTTAGTCAAGGAAAAAGAGTTAAAGAGATATAAGCAATATTTAAGGACTGTAATCAACAGAACATAGTGACTTCATGGCTATGAGGAGTGAGATGCTGGAAATGACTAATGGTAGCAAATATCAAGGAGATAAGTGTGTGACAGAACCATTGTCAAATCCAGGAAAACAAAGGTACAGTTACCCAATAACTTCTTCAGCTGTCCAGCACTACAGTGCTTTACTGTGCCACTAAAAGTACTCACACTTGTGAGGAAGGTTCCAGAACCACACAGCTTAATCCCCAGCTAGTCCTCACCCTTGGAAAAAGTTAATTCTTCTGAAGAAATTGAAGAGCTAACCAAGGTTACAAAAATTACAATACTCCTTCCAATGTCTTAGTCTGAACTGTGTGCAAGTATGGTGATGGATTTTTATATACTTTGAACATTTGTGTTTTACTTATGAAAGTGTCACAGGACAATTTACATGTAGCCTTATTTTATATCATCTTTTATGCTGGGACTGAAAATGGCGGTGCTGATGATGCTGTTGGTGGTGACCTGATCTTTTTAAAGAAGAGAGACAATTGTACACACCCAACACAGACCTTCTGGGAGGCAAGGTTAGATGATAAACTTAAATAACCTTCTCTTGGCCTCCCTAGTGCTGTGGCTCTGTGACAAAGATCTGAGGCTTCATACCCCAATGTTGTGAAACAAATAATCCCAGATGGTGGTGCACTCGGTGTTACTGCTTTCAAATGTGACTTCTGCCCTGAATACCAAAATGTAGCATTTCTTTTTGTCTAGGGATTTCCATGCACTGAGTACTATCTTAAGGAATATTCTAGAGCTCTCTGAAAGGAGTGGAGGAGACAAACATCCAGAGGGAAGGATAGAGGCATTTTAGACAATAGGGAAGAGAAACAACTTTCTGTCCATTTCCCCAGTAAAACCAAGCTGATTCCCTGCAAAATTACACTGAACTTATAAATTTAACCTAAATAATTTCTTTGATATCAGAAGATCAAGTTTACATACATCTAAACCACATGGCAAACGATGATACTTCCTAGATGGAGCATGAGTTGTGAGCTGTGTGAGTCGTGACTGCTTGGCCTCCTGCCCATATTGATGTTAGAGGAAGAAGTATAGACTTCTTGTGCCATAAAAGGTTAGTCTGTTAAAGAACATCTTATCTGAAAAGCCCAGCTATGCTGTATTTCTAGAACCTCATAATGATCACATTTACTTTGTGTTTTCAAACTCTTCAGCTAAAGAGAAAAAAAAAGATGAAGAAAAATATCAAGTTCAAGTTCTGTGATCTGACAAAAGTAAAACTACCCAATATTGTTACATGTGAATGGACTACAAAGCAAATGGGTTCAACTGTTTCTCATAAATAGTAGTCTTTGCATTTTTTTTTGAAGTGGCAGCAAATCCACGGCTGGGAGGTCTTCTCTTCCGCAACTGCTTATGAGCATTGTTATGGGTGGACATAAATTAGAGAGGCAAAGATTTCAACCAAGGTAGGAAAGACTATAAATATTTCTGACCTTTATTAACTACCATGAAACCACTGGGTTTATGAATGGAGTAAAAAGTTCCAAACAGGAACCAAAGTATGGTAAGTACCCTCCAAAGCACTGTGAGGAAATTTCTTTAAAGTAGTGTCCAGGCAGACAGCGAAAGAGAGAAAGAATTTAAACAAATTGCACACTTAAGTGGTGCTGGGAGAAAAGGAATAAAAATGCTGTGGGTCTTCCCAGAGCTGGCAGAGGGCCACCCGCTAGTCATGGGAAACCAGGGTACACTTTCCGTGCTAAGTAAATAAACTCCCTCAGAAGTTTGGAAGACCATAGAAAGGATGAACCAGGCATTTTGTTCCAAGGTCTGAAATGTCTCCATTGAAAGTTTATGGAAATGAGAGCTTTCTCTTTAAAATTAAGAAAGCTCTCAGTAGAGCTCATAACTGCCCAGAACAGAGTCCCTGGAGCAAGTGGTTAAGCACATGACTTTTATAAATAAATGTGATATTGCACACTTAATGCAAAACCTTATGCATATAGTATCACTTATGTATGTAACTTGTTTAAATTAGAGCTGTAGGAAAAGGAAGTAAAGTTGGCATATTAATCTTTTGTTTTAATGATGCTTACACACTGTAGTCTTAACTAGGTGGTGGTACCTCTCCAGTTATCTTAGACTTAAAAATCTGTCAGCATTTTCTGTTAGAAATCTTCTATGAATACTTTTAGCTCTAAATTCAGCTCTAAGTATATAATCTATACATAAAGTATTCTGGAAGCAAAATTTTACTTTGCTATCAAATTCATTGCACTAAATTAAACTTAGAAAAACATTATAACCAATACTTGACTAAGGTTCTTCCTTCCTCCTCATGTTTATTGGAACTAGACATAGTTCCCTTTCATTTTGGAAGCTTATTAATCAATATTCCTTCACTCTAATTTTATCTCTTTTGGTATTTGAAGAGAAACAATAATGTTGTTCCAATTGTCACCTTTCCTGCTTCGTTCTGTCTTTGCTTAGATCTTCTTTTAATGGGGCAATTTGTAGGTTTAACTAAAATCATAAGAGCTCAATCCTATGAGTTTAGACAACATGGGATATCAGCACAGATTTCAATAATAATGAAGGACAGAGACTCTCTCAAAATTGAATAGCTGGCTTAGCAATAACTTAGCCTGAAATTTCTGTTTCATAAACACATAAATATTTAAAATGATTAAACTTCCTTTGTTCTTACAGTACTTGTTTGAAAAGATCATGCGTTGCTCCGAGGCATGTTGTTCTGAGCTGTATCATTCTTGTTTGGATCTGGATCATTTTTCTTGTTCATGAAATCGGTTTGTTTGTTTTTTGTATGATCCAAAACAACATACTTAACTCCATCCTCCTTGAAAATTCCTGTTTGTGCTTTGCCACCTTTTGCCCCTTTTGCCCATGCTTAATCATACCATTTTTTCAGTCTTTTAGGTGTGCAAAAAGATTTTGTTCCTGCTGTTGTAGCTGTTTATTTGCATGAATCAACCAGATTCAAGTCATATTAGATTGTGTTCTTCCAGGCAGAAGCTGATTGAAAATGGCCTGGTGCCATGTGAGCTTTAAGAAAGACAACCAGGTGGGATGATTTTGAAGAGAATTGGTCATTATTTCAGAAATGGTACATATAGTCTACCCTACTTTACTTCTCAGAAGTGATTAACTGTTGTGTTACTTATTTCCACAGTGCATTCTGTGGTCTTCTGAAAACATGTGTGATTTACTCACTTATATTCAATTATATGGAATATCCTCAGTCTTTATCATTGTGACATTAAAGATTTTTTTGATACATTTTCTTCAGCCTGAAATTCCTTTATAAAACTGTTATTCCCCTGTTCAGAGCCTTCCTATCCCCAGACAGGAAAATCTTGGAATCTGTTTACATATAGTAGGAATATGAAGAAGAAAACCTCAACTGCAAGTACATGATTTCAACCACGGAGATGTGAAATTCCGCTTGGACACTATGAGTTTTCCTTTCACCCACAGAAGTCTGATAAATGGGAGGTAAACTAAGGACAGGCACTGTGTTCGCTCTAAATAGCATTGGTTTTTGTGGGATTCAACCCAGTCCTAAATGCCAGAAGACCATCCCTTCAGACTTACATTACAGCAAATAAATATTCAACTCTGGATCAGCTTACACTCAGATATTTTGCTTTCTTTCTCCCAAGTTTCTTAGTAGTTAACAAAATACTACTCGAGGGGAAAAAGTCTTTATGTAAATGTATCCTTTTTAGAAATTTTCCTGAATGAGCACTGCCAAGACTTTTAATCTTGTTGTTCTTAAAAATTTAGACCTGTATTTTGGTCAAGGTTAGGAAAAAAATGTTGACTTATCTTTTTTACACTAAGTGAAATTATGCCTGGCTAGCAATGTACTTACACTAGAAAATCAACTACAGAACCTCCTACTTACACCCTGTCTTCTCATTGGGTATTTTAGCACATCTATAAATTCAATTTGATGAGTTCAAACAGAATTTCATATGTGCAGGAGAATAAAATATCATCTTCTGATTGTTGCCTATCTGACCTTGAATATAAAGCAGGTATTCAGCCATAATTTTGGGGCCTCTCGTTTGTACCACATAATGAAGAGTCAGAAAGGATTTATTTTTAGAGACATTTCAGAAGCACCATTTAGAGCCACATTAAATTATTTCCTATTTTTTGAATTTACCATCTTGCAAACATTACCGATACTTCAGAGAATATTTTTCCATGTCTCAATGCCAAAGGAAAATTAGATCTAGCACAGGTATCTCTGGTGATAGCACATGTTAGATTCGATTTAAATGTTATCAGAAAATTAATGGTCACTGGTATGCCTTATATTAACTGTCACTGACTCACACCAGCTCATGATTTCAACGTAAAATACAATCTGCATTATATGTTACAGCTACCAGTATTGCGAGCAGATTCATACCTGCATACACTCTATCTCTGCGTAGCTGTCAGCTGATTTTCCTCATTCCTTCTAGAGAGTAGCAGCCAGTAGTTGTTAAGTTTAAACTTATTGTCATTCTGAGACTTTTTATTAAGAACCTGTAAAATTGCAAGATAAATTATTAGTCTTACTATCAGAGCCTAAGATGATATTCTCTTTTCTAAAAAATACTAATACTAATATTAGTATATTGGATTAGTAAATGTATCTCGCTTTTTCTAGTTGAAGGATAACTAATATAATTTATTTCCATAGATCAAGGTCATTGTTGGTCTTAAAAGCTATGGCACAAATATCACTTACTTATGCTTTCTTTCTGACTGGAAAAGAAATATCTTATTTTTCTTTTATGTTGACAAAATTGGACAGTAAAGCACAGACTCAGATATTATTCATCCAAAGTTTTACTACTCAGAGAAAGCAATGAATTTGATATTTTGTTGTAGATATTCTAATCTTTTAAAGTGTATATTATTTTACTAAAGCTGACTCCAATTACATATTAAGCAACTATTGTGTTCAATAAACCATAGTTATCTGTATTTTCTTCTACAGCATGATTATAAAGGATATTTCTTGTTAGTGGCATCAACCTTACTTGTCTAGCCAATTACGTACCTCCATTTAGGCAAATTTCTGCCTCTCACTCATACATATTTTGAGTTGATTTTCTAACAAATAGTTGAGTTTTTGTGATTTATGAAAGTTAATCTTATCTTTACCTTTTACTATAAGAATTTATGATGTTTATTTAGAATATTTTTTCAGTTTGAACTGGAATTTTTTATCTTTATGATACTTTTTAACTTAAACCATTACCTTTTTAGGGTCAAATGCAGTTTTTCTTTATCCATGCATAGTTATATTTACTTGTAGTTTGCTACTTTCCAAGTTCTCCCAGCCCTAAATTATCATTTAAAAAGTATTTTTTAGCCTTTTAAATTTGCTATTTTCAGTAAATTTTAGAATTGTTCTGTCATGTTTTAAGAAAAAATATGGGAAAATGATTGAATATTCAGTATACATATCCATCAACTTTTATAAATTAACATTTTCTTGGTGAGTTTTTCAAACCAGTCATGTGTCAGACCTCCTTGATTTTGGAATCTCATTTCTTATAAATTTTTCCAAAATTTCTGAAGTTTTTCTAATTTTTGTGGCATTTTCAAATATTTCTATGTAGTCATTGACAGTTATATCCATATGTTTTATTTTTTAAAACTTCATGTGTATTGTGTTCAACTTAGAAAATATAAAATATTTAAAAATTAAATTTTGCCCACCACCTCCTCATTCAAAAATATCACTTTCCTCACAGTGTAATGTGTCAGCAACTCTTCCTATCTCTTAAGAAAATATATTTATACACATCTAGTTTTAAAACTTAGGTTCATAGTTATCAGCCTTTTCTTTAAAAACATCGTTTTACTAATATATTTATATGCACTTATATTCAGAACTTTTTCTTACTTTCTGAGTTGGACAATATTTTTATTCAATCTCTTGTCATATGACATTTATATAATGTCTAATGTTTTTGTATGAGATAACGTGTTACACAATTTGTATACAGATACCTGAAAATATCAGGAATGATTTCTTGGGAATAAATTTCTAGAATTGTTATATTTATGAATATTCAAATTTGGAAGCTTCTAGCACATATTGCACAGTTTTCCAAAACTGTAATTTTTTTCTAAATTACTCTCTTATAAATACCACTCTTGTCTATGGAAACCTTGAGGTACAGACATTATTATTGTTATTTTAAATATCATCAATTTGATTTATATAGTAAAATGGCACTTCATTAATTAACTCAATAAGGAATACATCTCAGCTGTTTTTGCCTTTCATTTTGCAATTTTCCTATTGATGCATTTAATACTGATTAACTTCTTAGGTTTCACATTATTTGTTTTTCTATTTCTTTTTACTAATACCCTATTTTTACTATCCTTTTAATTAAGACTATGGGATCTTAGAAAATAAATAGATTTCCATATTTCTGGTACTCTGCTGGTACTTAAATTGCATAGAAATTAATTTTAACTCAATGAAGTTTTCAAAACACTCATTGGTGGTCTTTTCCTTGAGGTATTGATTACAGACAGAAGAGTGCACCAGTCCTTTGTGTGCAGTTCGGTGAGTATTATCAAATGCAGACGCTCATATGAGTCACACTTATGGTATAGTGTGAAACATTTCCTTATTGTAAAAGTGTTGATCTCTCCAATTGCTAGATAGTTTTTATTTTGCATTCCAGAGGTGTGTATGTTCTGTTTTCTATCTCCTTTCTGCTGTTGCAGTTCATGTAACTGAAGTCCTATATTTGAGATTCATGTTACAGATATTCATAGTTCATTTCTTTGTATTACAAAATGTCTGCACATTTTCTGAATATATCCTAACTTGCTTATTTATCAATCAGTGAATTCTGGGCTTTTCATGTTCCCAAGCTGTTTCCACTTTCTGAATTTTTGGTATAACTTTTTCATAACTGTTTTTCTTTCCAGGAGCACTAATTTCTCACTAACTTCTGACACTGTTAGTTTCTAATAATTTACCCATGTAGAGTTACACTTGAATCTATTAGTGAGTTAAACACCATATTAGTATAAATTTACCATCTCCTTGTGTATTTTGCTTTAAATTTTGTTTTTAGATCTTAACAGTATTTTGGACATTTACTTTTTAATGTATGCATTTCACATTTGTTCATCTGCTTATTACTAATTTACTTGCATTGTCTCTGTTTAGATATAATCTTGTCAGTTTAAGTATTTGTATCTCTTAACCCAATTTGAATATTTTAAAAAGATTTTCCATCTATGTTCTCCCCTAAAAGTTTATAGTTTGGGGCCTTAGATTTAAGTATTTAATTGATTTTGAATTGGCTGTTGTAAAGATATAAGTAAAAGTCCCCTTTTTTTGTATATGATTATCCATGTTCTCCAACATCATTTATTAAAGAAGCTGGTCTTTTTCCTTTATGTATTCTTAATATTTTTAGCAAAAATAAACTGATTATATAGATTTACTTCTGGACTGTCTTTTCTGTTCCATCTATTATTTTATCCCAATGTTGCTATTTTAATTACTATTGTTTTGTAGTGTATTTTGAAGTCAAGTACTATGATGCCTTTACCTTTGCTCTTTTTACTCCAGTTTGATTTGGACACTTGCCATCTTTGAGGCACCTATACAAATTTTAGGATGTTTTTCTATTTTGGTGAAAAATGACATAGAATTCTGATAGCGTATGCTGAACCTGGCTGGGGTAGCATGTTGACTTTTTGCCATTGTCTCCAATGTCTAGTAATTATCTTGATAAAAAGTTGACTTTCATGTAAAATTTTGCAGGTTTCAATCTATGGCCATGCCACCCCCATTTTGGAAACCTCTAGCACCACCTCAGTACACCACCTCATGAGCAGAATGTGACAATAAGAAAGTAGTGGGGAGGGCCCACTGTTAAGGGCATGCCTTCGGTATCTTTAAGTCTTTCCATTTGACCTCTCCCATTAAATTACCTGCTACCTCTTAATAACCAAGTTAGGAAGCAAGCTTTTAACACATAGCTCTTGGCAGGGGGCATTCCTAATACAAACTATAACAGATAGTGTGGACATTTGAATAATAATGATCTTCTAGCGCATGAATCTGGGTATCTTCCATTTATCCATGTCACCTTCAAATTCTACCATCAATTTTTTTTTTTATCATTTTCAGTATTCAGATTTCTCACTCCCTTGGTTTATTTTAAAGTATTTTATTTTATATTTTTTGTGCAATTGGAAAGGAGATTGACTTTGTAATTTCTTTTTCAGATAACTCATTGTTATTGTCAGTTATTTTACATTACTATTTTAACTTTTGGTTATTTTGTTAGATATAGATAGCTAAACTCTCATAATTAAAGGATAGCTTTGGAGGAAGCCACACCATTCTAGTTGCTTCTCTTCTTGTTGTTGTGGGGTTTAAATATCTGGGGATTCCTGCCAGGGAACCTTGTCTTTACTGTGGCTACAATTGATATGAGCTTATTAATAGACTTCAGACTCATGAATGACCCTCAGAAACATCTATTTCTAATCTTGATTGTTCTGTTAAAACTGGAAAAAGTAGGGAATTTGTGTATGTGCATACATGAGTGCATAAATAAAATACAATTTATCTGAGGAATACTTTTAAGTTTTTAATGAAATTAATATTTAGCAATATTTTAAAATAGTCTAGTTTCCTTTTTATAAATTCACGATTCTTCAAGAAAGAATCAGATATTCCTGACTCAAATCTCTTTACAGCTGTATTATTTCTTGACAAAAGTTGCTTGAGTTTGTCTGAGCTTTACAGTTCAGCTTTGAGAGCCAGAGTTTCAATGGCCATTCACACATCTTGATCACTTATTAGATCTAGAAGCTTGTAAGGCAAAGTTAGACAAAGAAATACTTTACAAGACTAAATTTCTTGGCAAGGCAAATGACATCCACAGAAAGACTGGAATTTTTTCATAATCTTTTTTAAAAAATGACTTATTGCAGATGGGACTGGTGATTTTCCTTGGCATGAGATTTTATGTCATACAAAGACTGGTGCTCTTTTAAAAACATTGCCACAGTTTGTTGACTCTTTGTCCAAAGTTTTGACATTTTGTTGGCAGATGATAAATTCCTGCACCTGTCTGAGTGAACTTAGAAAACTATATTCAAAAGAAATATTTATAAATACTTCAACATTTAACATGGATTGTACAGTACTCAGTGATTATTTACAGCACCTACATTTTGAAATCTGATCCCGAGCCTTTCTGGAGGTGCTTCACCCAGTTCTCCTGGTATTCATAATATGGTACAGGCAATATTTCTAAATAGTCTAGGGATTTCTTCCAGTGAGTTTTTAGTCTAGAATAATGATAATATAAAATCCTTCAAATTTTAAAATCCTTCAAATTTTTCATCCCTTTAAGAAGTATTTAATATGTCCCTTAAAAACTCTCTGTGTATTTCTTTTAAACTATAATTATAACATAATGCTATCCACCTGAATGTGGTTAAGTAAGATATCTTTTTCTGTTGTCCTAGTCTGCATATCAGTTAGGTTTTTTTTTTTAATTATCTTTATTGGTACATTAAATATACACATCATGATTGCACTCCATAATGGGGATTTGTACCAGTATAAGACACAACTTAATTCTCATTTTTTCCCATAGCCCCACCCACCCTACCACCCCCCCATATATATAAAATTTGTTTCCTTACTTTTTTGTTACAATCTCAACATTGTCCCCTTTC
>PVIR01004467.1:0-18678 GCA_004026965.1 Petromus typicus | reverse complement strand
GGTTTTTTAAAGAAACAGAATCAATATAAAATACATGTATAATCATATGCAGGGGATTGTTCAGTACACTTACAAGATCAGTGGTGGAAGTACCCACAATGTTCACCCATGTGCTAGAGAGCCAGAGAATGTGGTAGCTCCTTAGTCCAAGAAGATAAAAGCTGTGGAACAAGAGAGATCAATGATGCAGTGCTATTTGAAGGTCAAAGGCCTGGAAGTTCATTGCAGAGTCACTGGTATGAGTTTGCGTTGAAAAGCTGTGGAAACTCTTGACCTATGTTGAAAGGCAATGGCAAAGACTGGAGCTCTTCCAAATGGGGCACTTTCTGCTTTCTCTTTTTTTATTCTGTCTAGTATAAGTCTATTAGTTGGTTGGCAACCATATCTGGGGTGCATCTCCACTAACCTCCGTTTGCTAGTTTACAAGTCAGTCACTCATAGGCACACCCAGAACTGTTCTTTAAATTGCTAGGAGGCTCAAGTTAAGTTGACATATTAAAATTAGTAGTCACAGTCAAATACAGTATCAATGCATAATCCACAAATATTAACTCTAAAGCTTGAATGTCCTGTGATGTTTTTGGAAAAGGTGATCAGAATTTTTCTTGACCTGGAGATTAAGGGCAATCACGGTTGATGAACATGATGAGTGAAGATTTCAAATCTGGCCTGTTTTTAGCCACAGTTTTTATGATATCCCAATACCAAACTCTATTATTCAAAAATAGTTTAAATATTTTAAAATATTAAAAGTTATTAAGCTCACTTATCAATTATGGAATTATCTGGGAGGCAGTATGAAATTATAAAATTGGACTAGAGTCTAGTTCCAACTGTTGCTTATTAGCAATTTCTGTTTATATAAGTCACTTACTCTCTGAATCCTCTTTAGAATGACTGTGAGAGTCAAGTGAAATAATACTTGTACAAGTAATAACTTATTCATCATGTTGGCTAGGAGAAAAGGGACATTTGTAAACTACTGGCTGTTTTGGAATCAAAGGGTAAAGTATATCTTCATAGCCAAAGACTATCTGATGGATGCAAATAGGCAGCTGTAGAAATGGGAAACAGGATTGGGTTCAGCTATTAAGAATAAATATTCTATATCACTTTCTTCACCATTATTCTTCTCACTCTTTCCCTGCTATAATTGAAAGGAAAACCACATCTAAGAAAGAGTCAGTAGAAATAGCGACGCACACTTCCCTTTGGTGAACTGCATTTCTTACTGAGTTAAAAGCTACTGCATAAATACAGACAGATGACTAGGAAGACTCAATTTTCTGAATAATCTCTTTTTGTCATACGGTTAGAAATGTCCACTGAACAGAGAGATGTGAAACAAGGTATAATTAACAAAGTATGAAGTCCTATTTTAGATACAGATGTAACATTCAGAGTAAGAAATGAAATCTGGCTCTCAGCTCAAGGCTTTAGAATTAAAGAAGAAGCTCCCAGGACATTTTCTTATCCCCAGTGTATGGCTGCTGCTCCTGGTTGATTTTCCCTAGCACTCTCTTTGACACTTCAGTGTTCAATTTTTAAAAATGTAGTAGTTGATGTGATCAAATCAGTGGTGACATCAGGACGCCAGGTCTGAGCCTTCATTCTAGACTTCAGCTTCCTGAACTCCTTCCCTACTTCACTGTTTTTCACTCAGTGAGCTGGGACCTACTCTATTTTTCAAATGGGAACTTAAATTTATTTTTCCATAATCCATTTTTGAAATTAGTTTGCTCATAAGAGCACTGAGATATATTTGTCTAAAACTCTACAGGGGACATAAGAGATATCTTGAACACTAAGACAACTGGGGCTGGAAATTTTACGGAAGGGACTTTATGGTAATCATGGTTAGTTCCAGCACTTGGCAGCACGTATATGTCTAGCATGTTATAGGAGAACTCACCAGTGAGCATTTTTATCATGCTTTTACATCTTTTTTTTTGATAAATAAATATAAGCGCTTTCTAAGTGTAAGACATTATGAAAGAACCAAAGAAATGGCCATGGATAATCCTCTAGAGAACATCAGTAGCTGTGAGAGGCACAATCACTCTTTTCTTAACATGTGAATTTTCATTTAATTCAGCAGCACCTTGTAAATTTAATGGTCAACATACCTATATCATGAATTTCACTTGTAATCTTCATAGTTCAGAAAGATTTTGTAATAATTTCTGTCCATCTAGGACAGTGATGTGGAGCCTTTAGAGTTTTCAGTGATAATGCCTACTATGACACATGTGCCATAGGTTGGCCGTCAGGATTCTAGAAGATAATTGAAATATTTGAGTGGAAGTGGTGTTGGGCTGCATAGAAAGGGAGAAGGAAGGAAAGAATTTCTCAGTGTCCCTCAAATCACACCATCAAACTTGTTTCCTATGTAACACCAGATCACAGGGTCGGGCAGCACTGTTTGTGGATAAAACAGAGTGCCGTGTGCTTATTCCGCAGGGCCAAGGTACTGAATGACCTTATCCCTCAGAGGTGAGGAGCATGCCAGAAAGCCTCCCACCACGGTCAGTAAGTAGGAGGGCTATAAAACATGAAAACAAAAAACATAAATGGCTTGCTGGTCTTGGCTCTGATTTGCTATCTCCTTACATGGTCATCGAGCTGTTTCTAACCTATGCTTGCTTCCTCTTGTAGAGAAAAAACAGATGCACTGTTGGGAAATGGGTGTTTAACCCAACTAAACAACACCACTTGGAGAAATTTAAAATGTGGTCTGAGACTAGAAAAGAAAATATATTTGAGAGCAGGGACTTCTAAAATTTAATTTTGCATGCCTCACCATACTATCTTTGCCATACCCTAGTCTCCAGAACCAGAAATTAGTGGTGAATGAGCTGGAAGAAACCGGAAGCTGGGTGAGTGGGTTTCACACAGGATGATGACCTGCAGCTGCAAACAGGAAGCTTTCTTAAATTACTTCACCCATTGGACATTATGGAAACTTTTCTGAGATTTGAGGCCCACTCATTACTTAGGATAAGACTTCCTAGTGCAAGACTAGGCAAGTTATTCAGAGCTAGATAGTTCTGGGCATTAGGTATTTTTCAATTTCCAGAATCTTTTCACAGGGACTCAGTCATGATTTTCTTCCCTGAACAAAGGGAAGAAGGTAAGACAGTTCTTCCAAGCAGGTCTTGGGGAATGAAACCTTTTCTTTACTGTGAAATGTCTGACTTCTCATAACTTCAACCAAGCATTAATTTTTATATCAAAATGTCTAGCTTGAAAAATACAGAGCTAGAGTTACCCAAGTCAAAAATATTGCTCAGAAAGATAACTTCTCGATACAGACCTCAGGCTTCTAAAGTCATTCAAAGTTGACAGAAAGTGATTCAACTGACATGCTATATTCATATACTTACTTTTAGGCCCTAAAAGTTAGAAATTCTTTATATTAAATTTGTAAGTAGTTCCATTCAAGAGCTTTGGCAGTCATGGATCCCAATCTCAGCACTAAACCTCATTCTCCTCTCTGCCCACCATGGCTCCCGAATTCTTCATGAACTCCCAACTCTACCACATATCCACTTAAGGTTGCCAGATTTAGCAAATGAAAATATGGAAAACACAGTTAAAATTTATAATCTGCAATTTCATATTTTAAAGCATCAGAAAGAATGACATTCATCATGAAATCAAATAACTACAAATGCTGGCAAATGCTACAGAGAAAAACAAATGCTTCCCATAGTGTTGGTAGTAATGCAAACTATTAAAGTCACTATGGAAATCAGTATGGAAATTCTTTAAAAAATTAAAAGTAGAAATCCTATTTGACCAAATAGTCCTCTTCTAGTTGTCATTTCCAAATAGTTAAAGACATCATGTCATAGTGACACATGCACACACTCATGTTCATAGAATCCAAATAGCAGTCGTCATGTCCATCAATGGATGAATGGATTAAAATGTGGTATTTACACACAGTGGAGGACTCCTCTGTTACAAAGAAAGGTAAACTCAAATCACTCATAGGAAAATGGATGGACTTTGAGACTAATATTCAGTGAAATAAATCAGTCATATAAGCTGAAATATCTCATTATTTATTTATACCAAAAAACTGAGTTACACATAAGAGAACCAAAGAACAAATAGGTAATAAGAAGTAAGAAGATTTTGCTGAAGTGGGAAGAGTGTCATGAAATGGAGAGAGAGAAAGAGAGAGAGAGAGAGAGAGAGAGGGAGAGAGAGAGAGGAGGAGAAAGAGAGAGGAGAGCAAGAAGGAAGGGAAGGAAATGAAGACAGGAATTAAGATGCATTGTATACATGTACTCACTCCACACAAGGATTATAAACACTATGTCCTCAAACTAGTAGTAAAATATAAGCCAGATCATTTCTTTTATCATAAGTATGTTCCAAGAAATATTTGGGACAGACTTATACTAAAATTATTTCTAATTCATGTGAAATTCAAACTTAGCTGGACATTATGTATTCTTATCTTGGCAATACTGTCTTGACCCCATACTCTTTGCAAAGTACAAATATTTGTAATATACTTCAACTGAAGCTACCTACTGGGACCAATTTATACAATTCTAGAAAAAAAATTAAACATTAAAAACTCCAAATACTCACAACATTTGAAATTACACTTCAAAAGTCAATGAGTGTGCATATGTGCATTCACTTTTTAGATTATAAGAAGCATTTATGGAGTCTTCTAGGAGCCAGGCTCTTGACTGAAATGGGGGTCCTTTTAAAATTGTTGCAGCAGTCATGTAACATGTTTTAGTTTCATCTTGGCATCTATCCACACTTACAAATGTAAACATTTATCTTTGATCAGGCATTTAATGAAAGGGTGAACATCAAGGACTCCTTCTTCCTTATCCATACGTAGTTAACTTCAGATAAAAGCCTATAAATTATGGAAAAACAAACAATTGTATAACAGTTTGCCATCTTTCAAATCCGGGAAACAGAGTAGTTTTCTAGACCACATAAAAACAAGCATTTACATTGCCAATTCCTTGCAAGTTTTTGGCATCAACCTAGTGCATGTATTTATACAAAACTAAAAATCATACACACAAGCTAACCTATAAGGAAAGAAAATGGATTAATGGTTGCCTGAGAATTTGATGGGAGGTGGGGAGGTGGAAAGGAGAGCTTTGTAAGGATACAGGGAAAATTTTAGACATGACAGATATCTTTACTGCTTTGATTGTGGTGATAGTTTCATGGGTGTGTACATATTTAAAATCTTTGAAGTTATACCCTCTAAGTGTTCAATTTATTTTATCAATTATACCTCAAAGAAGTTGAATGGAATTTAAATTTTTACAGAATGAAACTGGTATGTGATAACTTATACAAGAAACATAAAGCATGTTGTCGTGTACCCCCTCTAAACTTCGTTACAAAACTCACAATGCCCATTTGGATGTCTATAATTAGGAGATTTTCATGACAAAAACATAGGTGTCTTATTAGTTTCAAATACCAAAGCCTCAAGTGCTAGTATTGACCCTGGTACCCAACAAAGGTGAATGGTACATTTAGAATAAACAGAGAAATAGAGACAATTATCTTAAAATTAAACAAGAAGGATTCACATGTTTGAGTAGAAAGATAGACCTGTTGTATCTGGCTTCTGGGAATGGACTCCCAATCACAGTGAATATGTTACACAAGTACTTATTCTTCCTGGCAATAGTACTCAGAAACATGTGATCCAACTTTGCTTGATGATGTTCCAAAGGCCCTAGGATCTCGAATCTTCTATTTTTCTGGTTTACAATATATGACTCCTGTGCTCAAGAACAGCTAATGTTTGCAGATGATACTGGGAGTTTTAGACATTATAACTGACATCTGACTCACAAAAGGGAAGAAGCCAGCTCCCTCTTCCTACAAGATACTTTTTGAAAGTGACGTTCTCTAAAGTCACACCAAAATTTATTATTTCATCACCTACACCTAATAATAGCAGCTAGAGAATATATACTATATTTCAGATGTCACTGTGTGCCAATAAAAACTCAGGTTTATGATAACAGGAAAGAAGTAGATGAGGCATTAGGTAGCCACAAATTGTCTCTACTTTAGAGGGACTCATTACTGTTATAATTACTGTTTCTCTCTTCTTGGAATCAAAGTTGAATAGCAATCATTTAGGATTTATGGAGTCCATTTGTAGGTGCCTCTTTAACTATTCTGGGCTTTTCTTTTACTATAAACATTAGACAGACATCAAACAGATCCACAAGGAAGTAGCTGTACCTCAAAGAAACTAGTAGCATTGAATTCTAACTTTCAGATTCATTTTTTCACCAAACAAGGACCACAGGTCAAAGGCCGTTATAATAAAAACATTGCCCAGATTCTTTTATTTTGTTGTATCGCATATTTCTTAAGACAAATGGGTTATTGCCTGAGGCTCAGAAATCTTTTGCTATATAGAGATTTTTGTCCTAATAGTATTTGTTGTGATGAAATTTGACCTATATTATATTTCTTTATGTCTGCTGCCTAATTTCCCTTAGGGCAGTGGTTTTCAAATTTTTTTAGTTGAGGAAATCTTTGGTTGGAATAAAATCTCATGGAAGCATAATATAAAACAGATAAAATTGAAGTGGCTGTGGGTGAAAGACTATGAGTCAGAGCAGCATTCAAACCTTGCAGTTCATCCTTTCTCACTCCCACCCACTGCTTTTGGTCACACATAAAGTACACTTTGAGATAATTATCTAAGCTCTTGCAAATTATGTACTTTCGGTAAAATTTAAACATAAAGTTAAGAATAAGCAATAGTGATGGAAAATATTTTTCTTCATCATTTCATTTCTCAAGCTACACTTATTCAGACATCAATTAAGAGTTTGAAACTCAATAAGTATTCACTGTTTTAAATGGTGGCTTGGCTTGAAAAATGAAACTAGTTAACTTTGGAGTCTATGTCATTGTGAAATATTATTATAACTGAAAAGTGTGGATCTCACATGTTTTAATAGAGCATATACACATATATCCTAATAGGAAAAAAGTTACTATGTTCCTCATTCCAAGTCAGCTTTTCAGAAACTAGTGGTAGGCTTTTTGTTATTATCTTTGCAAGTTTTATTTTGTTTTACTTGTCATGTGCATTACTAAGCTTCGTGGAATTTAATGAAAATAAAACCTGAAGTCATTATATTTAAAAATAAATTTGATAGAACTTTCCTTGGAAATAAGATTATTGGAGAAAACATCATTTTAAAAATTATTTTACTCGTGTGACTTAGGTGCTGTGTGACTTTTAAAAGGCAAAAAGAAATATGGTCATATGTAGTTTGGGGAGCCAGTTTGACATTTTGCTTAAAAAATTGAATAAAATTCACTAAGAAAGAGATTCTTGTCATAACCTAAGTGAATATATAACAATTTCAATTTTCACTACATAAAAATAGCTATTTAAAGCTATTTTAAATTCATTAAACTTACTGGTTATCTAAGTAGATCATTGCTTAAAACAATAGTGGTCAAAAAGGGGAATATCGTTTTTGGGTGGGTTTAGAACGCTGTGCTGTTTGGACTGGGCTAGTGGCAATCAATGGCTGAAAGTGAGGCTATCTGTTCTGAAAAGAACTAGGGAGTCAGGAAAAACAATTCGCTACTCATGACCTGCCGGACATGTGGATGTCCCAGTGGACACTCATTTCATCTCACAAGTAAGTGTGAAGTATCTTTTGTGTGGTTTCGATATGTATCAGTTCAAAAATCAGCGAGAGATTTTTCCTTTGTTCAGTTTTCTTGAGATTTTCTTCTCACCTCAGGAAGCTATGGCATTGAGAGCAGAACCTACTTTAGGTGTTTGCTCCACTGCCCCTACCTTTGTAGTATTCTTAGAGATGATTCAAAGAATAGGCACATGCACCTACTATGGTGCTTATTCCTGATTATTACACACTGAACTATAAATTATTTTCTTGTCAATGTTTTGTTTATGTATCTCTTAAATTTGATTATGGGTGTTGATAAATAATATTCACTATTGATTATTATATCAGTATAGTAAAGAGACTGTATAACAAATAGGGATTAGTTCTGATGGGGCTGAGAGTACTACCCCAACAGATCTTAATCTCAGCAGTATTATGGCCAGAAATGATTGTGGGGAACAGTATTCTGCACCAGGGAATCTTCAGCAGCAATCCAAAGGAACTGGGTGGCAATGGTCTCTGCCTCTGCATGACCAAGATAACAATTATTCCATGATGCACAAAGATTTTCTGAATGATTCAGCACCATGTTATGTACTGAGAAATATTATTGAGAAAATTACAGTCAAAAACATATGTATAGATTTTCCAGTCTGGTGCATAAGTACAGTATGATAATGCCAATAAAATGTGATTGGAACTAAGAAGAGACCAGTCATTTGTCCCAGAATCGTATACAACTAGCTAATGTTACAATGATCAGAAAAGCATTAAGGAGAAAAGCCCTCTAAGCTAAGAGCTGTAAGATGAGAAATGAGCCTAGAGGAAGATGGGACAAAAAGGAAGGAGTGACAGTATGCAGAAGGTTTGGGAACAACAAAAAGAGGGCCAGGGATTTAGCTCAGTGGTTCCAGTGCCTGCCTTGCCAGCGCAAGGTCCCTGGTTCCATCCTGGGTAACCACATACAACAATGCTGGCCATGAGGTACACATTCCACAGTGCTGGGCGCGGTGGCTCATGCCTGTGATTCCAGCACTTGGGAGGCAGAAGCAGGAAGATTTCTGCGAGTTTCAGGCTCGCCTGGGCTACATAGTGAGTTCAGGGCTAGCCTGAACTACAAAGTAAGACCCTGTCTCAAAAAAATAAATAAATAAATAAATAAATAAATAAATAAATAAATAAATAAATAAATAAATACTGGCCACGTCAGGGACAGTCAGGAGCTCAATATGTAAGACTTGAGAATTTCAGGTGTGGAAATCTGGGTATGGGTGGAGAATTTTTAAAAAAATCTTCCAGTATATTCTTTTTTTTTTAAAAAATTGTCTTATTGGCACATTATGAATACACATGATAATGGCATTCAACATTAAGAGTTTGTATCAGAATAGGACATGACTTGATTTTCATTTTTTCCCTTTTCTTCCCGCCCTGCACCCTCCCACCCCTATTCTTCCTCTTTATGGAGCTTTCTGTGTAGTGACTCCTTAGAAATTCAGTGAGGAATAAGAAGTTAGTAAAAATCATAAAAAATTTGCGTTAGAGTGGAGATTTTGCAGCTGTTTCTGGCTGAAGCCAGAAAGTGAAAATTAAGCAGCTGACACATATCTCCTTATAACTTTTATTGAGCAGACAACCTCCCTTCACCTCCACCACCCCCTGTAACTCTATGGATTTTTTTTATGTGAAAGGATAAGAAAAACATTTTAAAGTTAATAAAATATACAACTTGACCTGGTTAATCTGATTCAGTTTGCAAACTCGCTTTATATTTGGACAAAAAAAATAAACTTTCAGATTAAGAAACTCTTGGCAAATTCCCTCCCTCTCATATTAGCAAATTCTTTACTAGTTACATTTCCGGCTCCCCAGACATGGGGATGAATTAAGCCTGAAAGAACCAAGCCTGTCTGTGCTTACATTATTTTTTGCAAAATAAGATAAAGTGAGTCATACTGCACAAATAGTCTTCAGGTGACATTGGATCTGACCTGCCAAATTTTGTGCTGTGTCCTAGGTTCTTGGATCCAGTAACAGAGAATACTCAGCCAAAGACCCTCTCTACCTTTCCACTCATTCAAATTTTGTCATTAGTGTAGGTGAATGTTGACGGCCAGACAAATCAAAGGGTAGGGGTATATTGAAGACTGGAAGAGCCTGAGTTGATCCAAGTTTGCAGGCTCTGGGTTTAATGTTCTTCAGAACTTAAGGGCTCAGTGTCTGGTGACCAACCAAGTGAAAGCACATTCTGGGAAGAATTGCCACCCTTGAGCTAGGGAGCGTTCAGACATCCTTGTCATCTCTTCCCATCTCTTCATGTCCTCCCAACTTTGCCCTATAATTCAGTTTTTCCTTTCCTGATTAATCAACTTCTTTATCTCTCATTTCTATAAAGTTATTGTAAGTAGAAGATACAGTTTTTCTTGTAATCTGTCTAAATTCTTTTTCATTTTTTCCTTCTTTTTCTACAACAGTTGTTCACCTTTTGATTTTCTTTTGGCATTGTGTGCAGTGCTGTCCATGTAATACGTCAGTGTAACGCATTATTGGATGCATTACAAAGGAGTGTAAACCCAGAAAGAGAAAATACGTAATGCCAGCATCTAGCTACCTTGCGTGCAAAATCTCCCAGCATAGTCCCATTTATTATTCTCATAAAACATAACATTTATGCTTATTACATTTGGCAGTTAATGAAAGCCTCTAATGTATACATCTCCTACCACATCTCATATATGTAGCTACTAAAGGAGTTCGAAACAGAAGTGGAAAGACATGGATGGGCCAGATTCTTCCCATGGGGAAGCAAATGACTTACAGTGTGGAACTTTGATTGCACGCTTAAAGTGGCCTGAGAAAACACAAGCTTTTGTATTTTAAGTGTGACCTACTGGCTCCTCTAGTGTTTTGAAATGGAGTCTTCCTTTCAGAATCTCTCCTTAGTTCTTCCTTGAGGAAAAGTAGTCTGAAAGTAGTGTGAAAAGTAGTCTTACTTTCAAAGCCCTTAAGTGCAAAAATAAACATGTCTTCCATCACTGGAGTCCCTGATGCCTTCCTACATCGCAGCATGGTTTGGCGTCATAAATCAAGGTTCTGATAAGCCGATGATGACGCATTGAATTGATGATTCATAATGACAATACTGGTGATGCATTAATGCAGAATATCCTGAAGTTTTATCACTTTAGAATTCTGTGTTTAGAAACAGCCAGAAGAGGGTCCGAGGGTGGCCAAATGGAGAAAGTACAAGAGGCACTCAGGAGCATTCTGCGTGCTGGTTATCTTTTTTTTTGACAAAGATATCCAAAGCATTCACTTGTCAGGGCCTGATGCTTTGCTTCTTTGAGTAGTTGATCTGTACTGGATCTCCTGGAAATGTTGCTCTACCACACTCAGGGGCGCACAACTATTGGTAGAATTAGACTGGACATAGGTATTGTAAGCCTCATTCCCACATTCTTTCTGAAAGTTCCATGCTTAGGGATAAACTAAATATCACTGGCCCTTTGTATTTGTGGTTCCACATCCACAATTTTAACTATTACCAGGTCAAATATATTAAAAATAATTGTGTCAAAGCTGACTATGTACACTTTTGTCAGTCTCTAAGTGATACAATGTAACAGTTATTTACACAGCAACCTACTTATATTATTATGTGATCAATACATGATTTAAATTATGTAGGAGAATATATGTAGGTTATTTATAAATTCCATTTTACACCAAAGATTTGGACACCCATGGTACTGAGCTCAAGAAGTCCTAGAAGTCCCTTAGTGGACACTAAGGAGTGACTACATATTCTAAGCACATGATTCAGGAATTGATTCTAAATGAGTTCTTTAGTAAATTTCTTTTTTTTAAACCTGAGATTTGTGTAAATGACAAAGTTTGATGAGTAACCTGGAATTAGTAGTGCACTCATTTCATTGGTTGGGCATTCATTCATACAACTGGATACCAACGTTTACTATAGCTGCCCATCTGCTAACTCAAACACCAATCACATACCAAATTAGAAAAATATCATTTGCTTTTCAACAAACTATGGAATTCAAATTTCCCAAGTAAGTGCAAATGTCTACACCCTACGTAAGGGTTTGATGCACATGAAAGCCAGGCAGAAAGGATGGTCTTTATCTGCTGGCCTTTTCTGACGCGACTACCATACCTCAATTATTGTGCCAGTTTTCTGTGTACCTAGACTCCTCTTCTTCTGGACTTGTAGACTGTTGGTTTCTCTGCAGACTTGCTATATGTGTGTGGGAAAGGACTTCCCACCCCTTTCATACACCATGTACATTTCCGATGTGTGAGCCCTTGACATGTGTTATGGCCGATGTCGATATTTACTGACATGATATGTTTCTGATCTCTTTTCTTTCCCACTCAATTATTCCAAACTTGAGCCTTACCAACCTACTTTGGGAATATTTATTCAATAAAAATGGATAAAAGATGATTTTGTAGAAATAAGTTTTCAGCACCAGATTGTTTACTTAACATTCTCAGATATTTCTCATTCACCTAGAGTCTGCTGGGAGGTGTTACAGCCTGGGGCAGCAGGAATGTTAGTATTCCCTTTGGAGTGTGAGGTATGTATCAGGTGAAGTAGGACCCTCATGGGTGGTGGTTGTCCTGTAGCCCAGTGGAGTGATCATCTGGAAGGGGGCCTTCATGAAGAGAACTCCCCAGCAAGGCTCACTCCTGGCCAAGAAAGCTCCACTGCATCTCCTCCTTGAAAGCTACTGCTGTCCCAAGAATTTTAAGGTTACTCTAGAGAATGACTATGAAATCCCCAGAGGCATGTGGCGAATCTCCAGGCCTTTGAAGATTTTCAGTGTTCTGACCAGTGAGCTTGTGGTAATGTTTGTTGCTCTTGGCCCTGGAGCCAATCTGACCCACTCCAAACCGTGCATCTGGAGAAAGTATGATTTCCAAGAACTGCTCCCAGAGGCCTTATCTATCTCTCCATTACCAGAATAAAAATATCTCCAGCTACTCCAATGAACCTTGCTAATGAAAACTGCCTTATTGAGCCCAGCTGGATTATA
The DNA here is from genome assembly GCA_004026965.1 of Petromus typicus. Taxonomy (NCBI): domain Eukaryota; kingdom Metazoa; phylum Chordata; class Mammalia; order Rodentia; family Petromuridae; genus Petromus; species Petromus typicus. The sequence goes on along the minus strand of PVIR01004467.1, from coordinate 5,951 downwards.
CCAATGATCTATAGATCAACCTTGCCCTGTTCTCTTACATCTCTCATCAAATCAAGGGCATAGAACACTTAAACATATGTGTAAAATATCCTTTTTGTTGTCATTCCTCAGGACTCATGAATCATTTTTGCTGTTATAACTCTACAAAGCATTAGTGCATGAGGCCCAGGGGAGGGTAGCGGAGGCACTGAGGAAAGTGTCTTTTCCTGCTCCAGGGCCAACAATCGAGGTTCCTTATCTGTACAGTGGTGTTTTCATATAATATATTCTCCTTTAGGGTTACATTGCTATTAAATTTAATGGGAAAGTAAAGAAATATGTATTGTCACAGTTATACTTCTTGAAAACAACTTTGAAGCCCAAAGAGTTTTAGTAGCTTTTGATGTTAAGCTTATGCTCTCTGTATGAGTAAACAGATTTTTCTTTCCCCTTCATAAGAAACACATTTTAACACACTCAGAGTCAAGCAGACCCTCTCACACCAGATTTTTCCAGTCTGCCCATATTAAAGGTATGGCTGATCAGAAATGGTAGGATCCCCCAAGTGGCTGCTAGCACAGTCGTGGCCCATCAACACTCCCTCCTGAATCTGTGTGGTTCTTCATCAGGGTACTGAGATTCTTGCTCTGATTCTTCTTTGGGGAGAAAACTCAACCTCAAATTTTACATTTGAGCAGCTAGATGTACCCATGTTTCTCTTTCATAGTCTAAGAAATAAACTCAACATAAAGTGCCTAAAATACTATATTTTGGCTTATTACTATAATTGGAAGGGGAAGAAGCTTTTATAATCCCAGACCATCTCTTCTGAAGGATGGAAATTCTTTATCATGCCTGGGTGAGACTTGAGGAGCTTCCCCTAGGGACTTTTGGGAGTGGAACTTGGAGAAAAGTTGGAAGAGTGAGGAGTTTCTGAAGGGCAATCTTTCAGTCAATAGCCAAGAGAAATGAAGAGAAGAGAGGTAGATGGTTCATAACAGGCTGGGGTCCAGAATACAGTAAAGGGGCCAGGAAAGCATTCCAGGGTTGGAGTATGCTGAGATTTTTATAAATCCCTATTGTCTATATTGTTGTGACATAAACATTCCCCATACCTTCTCATGCCACATCCTGGTTGGAAGGGAGTCTCTTTTACTAGTGATGATCATGGACTGGAGGAAGCTGCAGAGTTTCTTATTCAGGTCTTTTGAACTTAGCTGGCCTGGAATGATGAAATAACCCATAAAATGAACTGATTTAAGAAAAGCAGGGATTTCATTTTAGAGGTAATCTTGAGTAGACTGAGCCCCTCCAAAAATTTTCAGGAATATTGAAGACTTTCTTAGGCTTCCACAAAGTATAAAATATAAAGTTTGGGACAATATTTTTTATATTATAAAGACAAGAGGCTCTCTGCTAGCATATGGGTTCCATGTTAGGAGAGAACTTTTGTTACAATGCCATAAAGATAAGCTTTGATTTGTTTTTAGTATAATTTTGTAGAATAAGGTAAATCTTGGGGTATATTTAAACATGGATGATGCAAGGGGTGCCAGAAACATGGCAAATATCTAAATTTTAAAAATTTATTGCATTTTAAGACGTATCACCATTAACCTCCAATACTACCCCTTGCTTTGAGAACACTTCTGTATCACTCTTGCCTCTTCCAGAAGTTCTAGAAGCCTTCTTTTATAAGTGTTTTTATGAAATGTGATTAAAAATGTAAATAGGAAAGAGTGAAGGGTTTGAAGGGGAGAAGGGGAGTGGGAAAAAATAAGAACCAAGATATGTCATGTACAAGTACAAATTCCCTCTGATACATGTGATCATAATGTATACCTAAAATATACCAATAAATAAAAAATACAGTTAAGGCTCATGTTAAGTGCCATTCGGTGGAAAAGCAGGCTCGTAAAAGTACTATAGCATGTCACTGTCCACCTTTTTTTTAACTGAACCAGGCTCTGTTAGGCTTCTAGATCTTTCCCAAAGTCAAAATTGCCATAAAAAGATAAGTTATTTGAGTCAAATCAAGACAGCACATCAGGTAGAACTGACAACCCAACTTCCGATGACCTAACTTGGTTTTGCTCAACGCAGTCGAAAGTAGGTCTTAGTTTTTAAAACAAATCATTTTCCCTGACTATTCCCTTCACATACACACCAAGACTAAACACTTCATCAGCGCTTGGACTCCACCCCCACTCTGAACTCAGGTGGAAGGGTGAACTCTTGGTCATGTGACTGACTTCCTTGGCGTGGCTCCCCATTTTGAACCATTTCCTCCATCCCACTTTCCCTGTAGCAGGTTACATCGTCTCCTTCCAGCCTTAGGTTGTCCTCAGGGCCAGCCCCTCCTCTCCAAACAGGGAACCTCATTTCCTTTTCCATCCTCGATGAACCACCGTGACCCTGAGGTTGATGCAGATGCTTTGGAAGACCAGTTCATCAAGTGCTGCAGACAGCAAGGGTTGGGGTGAGCTATCAGCCCCTCAAAACTATGGTCTACAACTGCCCTGGACCAGATTAGTAATGGTGACCCAGAGGTGAAAGGCTCTGTATTCCATTACCAGTCTCCTGAGTAATCTACCTAATTCAGAATCCTTTCATTTAATTGAAACATTATTTTCTCTCTGTTAGCCAGGGCACTCAAGCTGGTGTAGCAGTGTTAATCTTTCAGCTGATTTCCATCTTTGCAGAATTACCTTCCTTGCAATTAGATCTACTGGTATAAATTTGCTTTGCTCCTTCCTGGGGTTTAACATTAAAATGGAAATCTCAAACTCAATGCATTTTCTTCCAGGCTGACCCAGGGCAGGTATTAATTAACTGGGGTGCTGTGAAAGGTTGAGCTTGGAGAGCCAAGTAGGAGAATACTTCTCTTGGGATGTTTTGCAGCCAGCATTGGACTATAAAGGGTGAGACCTGGATGGAGAACAATCACATTAAAAGTCCACTGGAATGACTCCACTGCTAGTGAATGGAGGAACAAGACAATGGTTTTTTTTAGAAATATAGCAGTGTTTTCAGTCACAACATCTTTTGCATCACTGTTGAGTTCTGAATATAGCTAATTTTCAGACATTGTCTAGGACATCGTGGTTAGTGATCAGCCTTCCTGGTTTGCTTGAGGCTGGAAGGTTCCTGGAAGCAGAGACTTTCTTAGGTAAGACCAGAAATGTGGCTGTTGGGTTGTGTAGTTTACCTCAGTTAGATCCAATATTTAAAAGAGTTCACGAGCCCATTGACGTCTCATATTTCATGCCAAATGTCAGTGCAGATGATTATGCTTCCCACCTTATTTCCAGAGAGCTACTTTTCTTCCATCTGGCATCTTCTTCTATAATAATTGATAAATGAAGGCTAGATTTTCAGGATCGTCAGGATGGGCTTTCCTTACACCTTGCCTTCTGTCTAACACTAAACACTGCCGAACAGATCTCATTTAAAATGTTCTTCATTTGATGTCTCAAGCTGTGATTTCTTCCGATTCCTCTTTGTGACTACTTCTTCTCTGCCATCGCTCTAGTTTCCAGCCTATTCATGCTCTCTCGGCGGTTTCTGTAGACCCTGCTGGCTCCTTAGTTACTGCCGGCCATTTTGCACTTTTATGTTTTGTTTTCTGCTACTAGGAAGAGGAGTTGCAAACTTATTTCACTGAACTCACTCGCCAGCTGGCTCTTGGCTTTTAGGCCCTGTTGACAGATGAACCAGGGGGAGTTCGGGAAGCAAGGAACAGCTAGAAGCTTCATTCTCCTGATTCCAACAGCGCAGCAGTGGTTCATTGTCTGGTGGCTGGCCTAGCAGGAGTGAAGTGGAAAGGCTGCTTCCCACAGAATCCCAAGCAAAGGAGCACCTGTGAAGAGGTACTGGCTTGTGAAGGATGCAGACTAAACCTGGACAGTCTTTCCACAACACAGAAGCCAGTGAGGCTGTGCTTCAGTAAAGAAGGGTTAAACAATCACATCTTCTGGCTGTGGTAACCTCTTTATTTTTTTAATAAAGGAATTTATTCTTTTATTTTTATTATTTGAGTTTATTGGCACATTTTAGCTATATTTATGGTCATATTAATTGTTATAAATTTATAGTTATACATAGTATATATACATATATACATATATACATATACATATATACATATATATACATATATATTTTTTTTCTTTTTTTTTTTTTAGACAGGGTCTTGCTCTTGTAGTTCAGGCTGGCCCTGAGCTCAGCCTTGAACTCACAGAAATCCTCCTGCCTCCCAAGTGCTGGGATTACAGGTGTGAGCCACCATACCCTATGCTGTGGTATGTGGTACTGACTGCTGGTGGGCATGAGTCTCCATGCCCAGTATTATTGTAAATGGTTACTGGGGGTTGAATCCTTACCCTTGCACTTGCAAGGCAGGTGCCGGAAGCACTAAGTTAAATCCCTGGCCCTACGTAGTGTATCTTGATTCTCATTTTTCTCATTCCCCTGACTTCTCCCTGCCACTCTAACCCCATATACACATAAGCTTTGGTTCCAATTATTTTTATCATCAATTTTTTTCTTTCCTTCCTTACCTTTCCCTTTGAACATTTTTTTTCCTATTTTATACTTCCTACATACATTCTGAACTTCATTTTTACCTTCACTTTCTCACACTAGAGAAACAATGTGGTATTTGCACATTTCGGACCTATTTATTTCACTTATGAATGTGTCCTCAAGGTACATAATTTAAGCATAAATGTCTCTAATTTATCATTCCTTATGGCTGAGTAATATTTCATTTCATTAAAAATAAGCCCCACATCTTCTTTATCCAGTCTCCAGTTGATAGGCATTTGGGCTTTTTCCAAGATTTAACTATTACAAACTGATCCACTATAAACATAGGTGCACATATGTAGCTGGGATATAATGTCTTTAATTCTTTCTTGTATAAACCTAGCAGGGAAATAGCAGTCAAATGGGACTTTCAGTCCTAGATCTTTGAAGGATCTCCACACTGATCTCCACAGTGGTTGCACCAGGATGCATTCTCACCAACAGAGGTGAAGGGTTCCTTTCTCCCTACAGCCCCACCAGCATTTATTATTGGTTGATTCCATGATAGGAGCCATTCTTTGTGATATGAAATCTCAGTGTTGTTTTCAGTAACCTCTTAATACCCAAGTTTTTATTTTTTAGCCCTTCTGATATCATACTTTATCAACTCTTTGCACTTGAATTTGCAAAATGCATACTGCTTGGTGGTTTCTTGGGCACTCCTTGACTATCAGAATTTAAACTCTTTCTAAGAAATTAGTGATTCAGCTTCAAACCTGCATCAGCAAAGCACTGTGAGGGCCTGACTTTATGGAAGTAACTAACTGTTGTCTGTATGTGACTCGTCTCTTTGGAGGTCTTCGTCCTCCATCTTGATTACTAGGAAAGCAGCTAGCCATAAATGGGCTCATTTCTTTTGCTGCTATTGATGATGAGTCATCAAATCTTGTCTTCTTATAAACAAATTTGTCTTTTGTCTGCTTTCCCTTGTTTTGGTTCTGTAACCTCATTTCTGAAAAACAACAGTATATTTTTCATTTGCTAAAATGATTATTAATACCCACTCTTTAAAGAAAGACTGGCTAGCTCTTGCAATATATTTGTATATACTTTCTAAACAAATTACAAGGATTCTAGCATAAATGTTATATCCTCCTGTAGATGAAGTGACCAAAGACCAGAGAGTTTATTTAATTTTTCAAAGATCATGCAGATATTAAATGGAAGAAACTGGATGTGAACTTAGGTACTTTTTGATTCCTAAGACCATGGTTTTCCTCTGGCCACTTGCTTTATTGTCTTTTTTATTTCAAATACATCAATACATAATGAACCTTGTTAATATCACTAAATCTCAATTTATTTATTTATTTATTTATTTTTAGTAGGTTTTTTTTTTTTTTTTTTTTTTTTTTTTTTTTTTTTTTTTTTTTTTTTTTTTTTTT
>PVIR01004466.1:0-79912 GCA_004026965.1 Petromus typicus | reverse complement strand
TGGGTGTGGAGACCCACACCCAGCAGCAACCAGTACCACATACCACAGTGCCGGGCGTGGTGGCTCATGCCTGTAATCCCAGCACTCGGGAGGCAGAGGCAGGAGGATTGTGATGTGAGTTGGAGGCTGAGCTCAGGGCCAGCCTGAACCACAAAAGCGAGACCCTGTCTCAAAAAACCTAAAAAAAAAAAAAAAAAAAGTCCTGAAGACTCAGTTCAAGCAAAATAACTCAAAATGAATGAAAAATAATATATATAGATAAGATGTGACACATGCAATTGGGAGTTAACCTCGGGGTGTCTCAGGGCTAAACAAAAGGTGAGCTGGACCCCAGCATATGTTGCATGTCTGTTAATAATATGACATTGGAGATGTGAGGGACATGGACACAGCAGATGTAGCAGCATACCAGTGAAGTAAATCCAATTTGTTTTAAGATTTTTAAAAATAAGTGTATGATGTAAACTTAATTTAATTATGATAGATCAAAGTGATCTCCCTATCAGAATTATCAATAATAGTTAATATAAACCCTTAGGGAATTTCAGGGAGTGTGGGAAGAATTCATGCTGGCTTGTAATATGCTTACCTTTCTTTGTTTATTGAAATGTGTCAGCTTTATTGCTAATATTTCACTGATGGTTCATTCTTCGTTTCTTCAATGTAGAATTCAATTTAAAATAAAATCCGATATTCTGTCTGAAAATTTCAATTCCCACCAGAAATATAATTCAATTAAGTTCCAAATATTTCCTTTAAAAATACAAAATAAAATCATTCTCTCTACATATGCTTTTTCTTCTCAGTTCCAAGAGGGTGAAAAACCGCATTTGTTTAGTTTTGGTTCATCTATCACTTTGTACATTTTTATGGATTTTTATATGTAATCACATTTTCAGAGGGGATTTCTTATACAGTCTGCTCCATTTCTACAGAGTTATTATCTTTCAGCCTTAAAATTATAAAAATTGATACACAATCTTTGGTTGCTCTCTCCCTGGGAAAGTGATAGGTAGCCATTCATCACTCACTGCGACAAGTAAACTTGCTTTATTTACTCTCGTGAAAGATGACTTTTATTCTTATTTCTGTTCTTCCTCCTTCTTTGCTAACAATGGTGGAGGTATTCAGACTACCTCTGAAATGTGTGTTAGGGTGGGATATTGGAGGACAGATACCGTCTTTCTAAAGCCATGATGGAATCTGCATTTTGCCTGTAAGAGCATAATCAATTATGTTATTTTAAAGGCACGTATGGAAGAATTAATCCTCCCGTGTGCCTCCCCATACCTCTCTTCCCCTGACTTTCTCTACCAATTTACTATTTGCGAGATGACTGCTCTATCAGACATAAAATGCTCTTTTTTCCACTTAACTACACAACAGCCATTCTCAGTACTTCTAGGGCGACCTTAATGGTGCATTTATATTCCACTCAAACTTGAACACAGCGAGAGAAAACCTACCTACAGGGATCATAAGTACCGATGGCATTTGCTGAGATCTGAAAGCTTTGCATATGGCATTATATTTACCTGAGCCATTCCAAAGTGTTATCATTAAAACACAATTGTGCTTTACAAGTGTCAGCTGGGCCAAGGTGAGGTGTAAAATCATTTTTGCACTCCTTCCCTGTGGTTTTTGTTGAGGCTCATTTTAATCTCTGGGTTTGTGCAAAGGGCCATAGAAAAAAAAAGCTGCATACAAGTCAGTCTGTCCGAAGTGAACCAAATGGCAGCTAAAGACATAGCTTCTCAGATAAAAATGGTGGGAGGAATAGGAGAGACGGGGCTTGAGGAGGAGCAGGTGGATGTTTTGGAGGAAAACTCACTTGGTGTGTCTGTCTCTGGGGAGGATGCCATTCATGCTCACAGTTAAGTGCTCAGAGATACTGTTTACCACTGACCAGAACAGTGTCCATCACTTGTGCTCTTGCCAACTCTGTCCACTCATGCAGCAAGGACTTTCCAAGTGTGGACGAGCCTATGTGGCAGTCATTCCAAAAAGAGCTGTGTACTAGGACACCCGTCTGCTTCTGTGCACTTTGATGGCACAGATTCTGTGGCAGCTTCAAGCCAAGCTTGCGCAGTCTTGGAATGCCTCGCCACTGAGTCCTATCCTCTCGGTCCACGTTAGTTTTCCAACTCTGCAGAATGTGCCTCTGCTTATAGGATTAGTTCTTTTACATTCTCCTCTTCACCATCCTACTGTCCAAACCTGCTGCCACCAAAGACTCATCAACATGTATTTGTTTATGACAGAGTGACATTCCAGATAAATGTTAGGAGATCTTTTTAAAACTACAATAATGTGTGTCATGTGTGTGTGCATGTGTGTGTGTGTATGTGTGTGTGTGTGTGTGTGTGTGTGCACAGATGTGATTGCATGCATGTAGTATTAAGGCCAGTATTCAAAATTCCTGAAGTCAAAATTTCTTAAGTGAAGGGTGTTTCAAAGGTTTATTTACACTACTTTTATCCATTTGTAATTTTACTTTCCTGTGTGTTTTGGTGTGAAGGGCAGGACTAGGGATCGAAGCTAGGACCTTGCTCATGCTCAACAGGTTACATCCCTAGCTCTCTCCTAAAGGAATGTTACTCTTTTTATACCTAAAAATAGTTTCCAGTATGGCTTCATGCAAGTCAACAGTGAAGTAGGTTCTGAATTGACATGGAAGTCGTGTAGTGATCTGGAGAAACAGTCATTCAGATTTCCCTCAACCTAATCTTCTCAGCATGATGATGGCAGAATCTCCTCACAGCCTGGAATTTGGAGGAAGAAGTTGGTGAGGCTGAGAGATAATGACTGAAACAGAAGAGTTAGGTGGCAGGGAACCACTTTATTTCCACCTTTGTAGAGGTTGGATAGGTTACCTTATTCATTCATTCACTCACCTATTGTTTTTACTTCATGTGTTTTGTATTCAACAGACCTGAAATAACCTCTGCCTCCTGTAGTTGATAGCATGTATCTCTTTTATCCATTCATTCAGAAGCATTTAATTTTCTGGTGCTCAGACCCAGAGAAAGCCAATAAAGATGTGCTTTTTAAAGTCAGAAAAAAAGAAACATAGCCTACAATGGATAGCTAGTATAGAAAAGACCAGCGATGGGGACCAACCAGACTTCCTGGCTCTCTCCCAGGAACCTGAGGTAATCTAAAAGCTTGAGATTGCTGGCATGCCAGATGAAGTTCCCGAGCTGGACACAAAAATGATTGTCTCCCACCCCACACACATCCTTTGCAGTTTGAGGAGTCCAAAAGGCCCTTGGTGTGATCCTGTTGGGTTCCCTCATCCTCAACCAACAGGAAGAATATTGGCTTCCATGTTAACCAGCCTGGGTTCAAGAGCACTTCTTTCCATTTCTCCCTCAAGGTGTGGTCCTCTTGTACTTATCTGGTGACCTACCACAGAGAGATACAAGCCACAGACCTTTATGTGAGTTTCTGAGAATCACAAATCCTTCAGCATAAGGGAAATGAAAACCCTGAGCAGACCCTTCTCCTATGTGCAAACCAGTTGCCATTATGCAAACTTTGAGTTTGCCCTGCACTTCTGTGCTTTGCTGCCATCATATGCTCACCCATTCAACACTGAGATTTGGGCTTCTGCTCTCACTCTGAATAAGATGGTGCTTAAAGTGCTGATGTCCAAATGTCCAAGAGGACAAGCCTGGGCAAGCTTCCACAAAAATGCACTCATGTCAGGCCAAGTTCTCTCTGCATGGTAGTTGGTTCTGCTAAGACTCCCCTCATCTTGGGTAACTTTCTTTGTCACTTGGGTAACTTGTCACTTTCCTGAGTGACAGTACATCACTAATGGCAGAGGACAGAGTGTTTGTTTCTAATTCAAGTTGAAATCACGTAATTGTTTATGGTAGAAAACATGACTTTCTTTTCTGCAAACACAGATGAAAGCTGCTGCCCTTATTACAGCTTGTCCCAGTGTCTTCTTGTCTTTGTCATGCTCTTGGTGAAGCTTGGGGTCAAGGGAAATGGAGGCTTAGGAATGCTTTGCAGCTGATTCCCTCCCACCTCCTCCCATGCATTGTCTACAAAAACAAATGAAGATTTTGTCTTCTACTTTTCATACTTCTAAATCTTCAGGCTTTCTGATTCTCTTTTGTTTTCATCTTTGCCTGGATGCACAAGAGACCATTAATTACTTGTCTCTTTACATGCAGGAGAATGACTGGGATGATTATACTCACATCCCAGGAGTTATCCTTTAGGTAATCAAATGAAAATAGTTAATTCCAAACCTGCACAGCAATGCACTTCCTGCTAATGGAAAGTAAGCACAGTGTCACTTACATAACACGTGGAGAGAGGAGGCCTGATGAATCCAGCTTTTCACATTCGGCAGGGATGGAAAACATACTGACCACCCTTGCTTCTCTCCAAGAACTCCCTGCACACTTCTTTCATGTGCAGTAGAAGCAATGCTGTGCACTGGCTAACATTTTCAAATCATCCCAGTTGACTTGACGGAGAACTTCACTTCAGCCTATGGCTTTTAAGAGAAAATTAAATTGCTCAAAGTTGTAAAATTCAATCTTGACCCCATCTGTTGACAACACAGAACCTCAAAAATATAAATAAAATTTGTATAACTTACCAGGACATTTGCAGGAAGCTCTGCTTTAAATCCTTTGGAACAGAGGCAATTGTACTTTAAAAGCTTTCAAGGAAAAAATTCTACAAGGCAATGAAGTCACTTAACACTGACTTCAGGAATCCCTCCTTCAGCCCATCCCGAACTTTTTCCAGTCAAATGTAATTCATTGTCTCAAATCCATTCTGCTTTTTACATGAAAGTAAAAGCCACCTCTGTTTAGCTCTTCTTCTTAACCCATCTCCTGTTCCTAAGCCTTGTCTTTGCCAGGTTGAATGATTCCAATGTTTTCAAATAGTTTTCCAGCTTCCTTGACTTGCTCCTCCCACACACTACCTACACAGACGCAGGAATATACAGACATGAGCACATGCACCTGCATGTCACACACACACACACACCCTGTTTGAACCCTCTCTTCTGTCTGACAGTAATAGCACCCCATAGGTGACCATATTCCTAATTATATAACCTGCCATCTAACCTCTTGAGAAATCTGACACAAGGAGAACTCAAGCAGTTCAATTTTCATTTTTAAATCCATTTAGCAAATATTTATTCAGCCTGCTAAATAGGGGAAAATGTGCTCAATCTAATGGGAGTCAAGAAGGGGAAGGGCAGGTTCCTGCCTTCAAGGACCATAAATCTGAAATCTACACATAGCTAAGTAAAAGCACATGACAGTGGGTCCAAGGGATGGCACAGGAGGCAGCTACTCACTGACTCTGTAGATCCTGCAGAGATATGAAGGGCTGCCAACACTAGGCAGGAAAAAAGTGCATTTGTTCTTGGGAAAGGGTAGATTTTCTTCCATGTCTATTGGAAATGGGGCACGTGTGATAGTTGCTATTCTCCTTTAACTTGCAAGTCACTGAAGAAATAAGAGCACTAGAATTTTAGGTCTGAATATTCCAGGCAGTGATATTACAGGGGAAACAGATGTTTATACTTTAGGTATGCCTGGACTTCATGTCACACACACACCCCCAGGACGGGGAACTGAACCCAGGACCTTGTGCCTGCCAGGCAGGCATAGTGCCAGGCAGCGAACTACATACATCCCCAGCCCAGGAGCTTCATTTCTTAGGATGGTCAGTGTAAGAAGGCTGCTCGGGAGTATACCTCTCTAATCAAACCCTTGTAGCACTGTGACTTGAACCTAAAATGTCTTCAAATGAGAGTTGGGGTCATAAGGGATGGGGATGGAGGTTCTACTACTAAAATATGTGGAGATTATGAACTTTATTGTCAGGTATGATTTCTGAAGCACCAGGATGGGAAAAAATATGGAAACCTGTAGTATTATTCACCTTCCCCAATGTTAACTGTCCTCAGTGAAGCTGCACCAGGGCAGACACAACAGTAGTGAGATAAGCCCCTATGTTCAGGGAGAGTGGTATGGAAGCAAACACCTGGACAGAGGAGGAAATGATATTTGCTCCTTTTCTCCCAATACAGATCTGACTTAGGCTTCCTGGCCAGACAATGACTATTTGATCGACAGATGTGAACAGGGGAAGTGTCACTAGAACCCCAGAAGGTTGGATAGGTCAGGACACTTTTCTTTTTCTGCTAAAATTGATAATATCACTGTTTCTAATATAGAATATTTCTTCACTTTAAAGAATGTACTTTGAATTCCAGATTGTCTGCATCATTATTTTAATTTTTCCTTTTTCAGTTTTGAAAGGGTTTTTTGTTTTCGGTTTCAAAGATTCTGGGGTTGTTTTGCTCTGAAACAAATCAGCAGCAGATTCCTCAGTTCCTAAAACTTTGTTGCCATTTTCAAAGGGTGGATGGCTTAAGGGGAATAAAAAGCTCATGCAGTCATGATGTGTATATGTAATGTACCAATAAAGATTTCAATTTAAAAAAAAAGAGCTCACCAGGAGTTTCCCAAGTGTCTTTTTGTTTTTCATTTTCTTTATTTGATTTTTTCCCCTACAGTCTACTGATTTATTTCTGAATTTTAGTTTTTTTCCCTTTCTATAATTTCAGGGTTTTTTGTTTTTGTTTTTGTTTAATTTTTTTGTTTTGTTTTGTTCTGTTTTGTTAAGATGGGGTCTTGCTTTGTAGTTCACACTGGCCGTGAGCTGACTAGGTAGCCCAGGCAAGCCTCGAACTCACAACAATCCTCATGCCCCTGCTTTCCAAGTGCTAGGATTCCAGGCATGAGCCACCATGCCCACTACTGTGGTGTGTGGTACTTGGGATTAAACTTGCGACCCTGTGCTTCCCAGGCAGACACCAGAACCACTGAGCTAAATCCTGAGCCACAATTTCAAATATTTTTGATGCTTGTTTGAGAATCTTACATTCATGAACATTCTACTTATTTTTTTAATTTTATTGATAAATTTTATATACATGTTATAATCAATCAATCTTGAGAATTTTTACTAGTACATGACATAACTTAATTCTCATTTTTGCCCGTTCCCTTGTTCCCTACAGTCTTCACCTCCTATATACATAAGCTGTTTCCTTTTTTAGCCATCACATTTTTTTCTTTCCTTTCTTTACTTGCCCCCACCCCCCTTTTCCCTTTGAATATGTTTTACTATCTCACAATACCTATCATACATTGTAGAATTTATATTCATTGTTTAATAAGACTACCTCCTCCATAAACTTTGATGTTAGATTTCCATGTTTTTATTTCTCATAATTTAAAACTTATTTTCTCCTTAATATGAATTATTCAATAAACATGTCATTTTGGGTTATCTTCTTTTTAAATTTTTTGTGATGGGGTTTACATGCCTAGATTCTCACTAACCCCTGGTTTTATTGCCTTAGGGTCAGAATCTTTGGTGCTCACGGACCCTTCATTCCAAATTATTTATTAATTTTTTTGATAACCTACTTTTCAATTAAGGTTTCTGTAGCAATTTCATTATGGTTGCTTTGTACAACACAAAGTCAAACACATACAAAATTTAATTCTATATATTTTATGATACTCAAATTTTGTATATACTTATTTTTTGTATTCTCAGGCCATCAGAGATGATGAAAAGTATAATTTTAATAGCACCTTGAGTTTGTCTGTTTTTCTTATATTTGAGTTTTAGATTTATGTATTGAACTGCTACTTGATTTCTCAGTGCTTTCTTTAAGAAGGATTTGAAGTTTTAGCGATGAAAATGATACTCTTTATCATTTAATCCTTCTTATCCTGAATTTTACTTCTGTTTCATTTATCTTAAACAGTCATTGCTGCCTCTACTTTCTTTTTATCTATAGTTGCCTGGTGATTATAGTCATCTTTTCTTTTAAGTTTCTAACTTTTTTTGAAGCAGGGTCTTGCTTTGTAGTTCAGGCTGGCCCTGAGCTCAGCCTCCAGCTCACATCACAGCAATCCTCCTGCCTCTGCCTCCTGAGTGCTGGGATTACAGGTGTGAGCCACCATGCCCAGCACTGTGATAGGTGGTACTGGTTGCTGCTGGGTGTGAGTCTCCACACTCAGTATGGTATGTGGTTAACCGGGGATCGAACCAGGGTCCTTGTGTTTGCAAGGCAGGGCCAGAACCACTGAGCCAAATCCTTGGCCCCAAGTTTCTAACATTTTCTATCTTTTTGTTTCCTCTATTAATAGCTTGCATTTGGATTTTTTAAAATAAATTCTTAAGTGTTTTTGTTTTTATAAGGGCTTTAAAATCTTACTGAAACAATATTGATTTTTCTGTCTTAAAATGTGTGGACTACTATCATATAATTTTCTGTCTTCCATATTGATATGCTTTTTGCTTCCATAATTTCCTTCTTTGATTTTTTCTAAGTAATGAGGGTATATTTCTGAAAGATAAAAAAGCATTATTTACCCTAATGACATAATTCAAAAAGAATATTTTTTATTTTTCATTATGTGTATATGATGAGAAATTTTACTTTTCCCATTCATACTCCAGCTAAATTTTGTATAACATGGAGCCCAAGACTCTGGTTTTTATTTCTTTGTAATTTTTATTAATAAATTTTCAGTCTTTTGGAAATTATTTTTAATGTGTATGTATAATTTTTCAACTTTTAAAAAACTATTTGGCTGCAATTCTATGAGCTTAACTTGTTTAATTTGTTACAATTGTCCTTTTATGCTTGCACTTTCCACACTTAATGTCCTTGCCTTTGATTCTTCTCACCTATCATTGGAATATATTTACATAAATTTTCAGAACTAGTGCATAGGTGGTGTATTTTCAGAGACCTCATGTGTCCAAGTAAGACTTACTGTTTACTTAAAATCCAAAACCCATTTGACTGTGCGAAGAATTCATGGGAAATCATCTTTTTCCTTCAGAGAAATAAAATGTCTTATTCTTTCGAGTTTTAATTTTAAAAAAGTAAGTCTGGCAAGTGAGGACAGCTTTTATGAAAATAGGAAATATTCCAAACACATACCACTGTCTAAAGATGATTAGACAAATATAAACTATTCATGCTGGTTTAACAAAGTAAAACTTTTCTCAAATATATTTCAGAGGTCCTTCCTTTCTTTGAAGAAATACAAGGTGAAGCTACCTACATCACTAGTCTTAACTGTGATGAGATTATGTTGCTTTCATCTTGACATTTGAATGTCTCCATACTGTATAGATTTGTGCTTCATCCTGTCTGTAAAACAGGTACATCTTCTGTTGACTCAGTTTCTGTAGTTCAGAAAGGATCTTGGTAGTTCTTATTTCTATTTTAAAATACCATGAATTTTAATAATCCCCAGTGATATAACTATTCATCTGTGTTTGGTCATATCTAGATGCATATTTGTATTTATGCATGTGTGTACATCTGTTTTTGTATATAGTCTATATTTTACATGTAGTATATAGAGTCTATATAAAAATACATAAAATACATAAATATATGTATACAGTGCAAATGTGCACTGTATATATATACATGTAAAAATATTTTATGTAAAAATACATAAAATACATACATATATATACAGTGTATATATGTATATATATATACAGTGCAAATCAGTAAGAAGAGAACCTACTGCTTTCACAACTGTTAGAAACAACTCAGCATCGTGTAGTTCATGTGGCTACATCTCTCAGATCTGGAGCTTGAGATCAAATTGTGAAAACACAACATCTCAGTTATTGACAGGGTGTGATTCCGTGTTGAGTTCCATGATTGAGTGTCTTCCTTCTTCAACATAATCCTTCTGGTTTGCAGTTGGGGACAGCATCTCCAAAATATTAATAAAGCTTTCAACTGATAGCTTTCTTATCTAATGTTCCTGCTCTCTTTCATGTTTTAATGTGTTTCTAAGACCTGTGTAAGAAAAACACCAAAAAAAGTGACTCTAGCACCATGAGTCAATTATCATCCTCCTAATTCAGATGGAAGCATGGTTGCCATATCCATTTGTTTGGCTGGTTTGCCCTTTCCCACAGAATGCTTATCACCTATGCTGTCAGTTTGCTTCTTCATACTCAGACATTCAGTCTTGTCTGACAAAATGAAGCAATTGGCCAAGAAGGGAAGTTAAAAATCCTTCATGAAAAAGAGAAAGGAGAGAATAAGAAAGAGCAGAATCCCTGGAGTGGCCCAGTCTGGTTTAAATTGCCATAGAATGGCAAAATTGAAATGTGGTTTCCCTCATAGCTTGTTTGCTTAAATTCATCTCTACTCTGTCATTACTTGACCACAAAAGGAAAGTGTTCTGTTGTCACAAAATGACTTGCCTGAGCAGGGAAAGGCGTTGATACGGTTTTGTCCTCATTCACAGCAGGGAAAATGTGTCCTCTCTCATGAAACTCAATTCATTACCAGAAAATCCCACTGCTAATATGAGCTCACTGAATTATTCCATTGGGTTTTATTGCTCTAAAAAGCGCTTTTTTCATTGATGAGAGAAACTGTAATATATTAATGGAGGAAAAATATTATACTTAAGGACAAGGATGCCTCATGTGAGTTTTCTCCCTGAAGGTCTTCTTGTGATCCGGACCCCTGATACCTAACGTGCATTTTACAACTCTGCTCTTATTCTTTTATCATTCTACTATTGCAAATTTTAAGATGTTGAATAAAAAGCACATTCTGGGAGTGACCCCACATCTGGGCCCTTTTCATTTCTCCTCAGTACAGACTCAGACTAAGTATACTATGATCTATGCTCTTGTCCCAACTCTAGAGTGAAGCTCATTTGTCCCTGGTTTTATAAGCTCTGGGTATTAGAGGATGGCAAAAGTGCTCATTGTCATTTTTCCTGTCTCTTGAAAATGTTAGTTTCACATTTTTTAATTTAGAGAAGATAGCTCTGGGAATTAAAAGAAAGTTTGCTTTCACTTTTATTATATTTTAACAGTCCTTTATAGATACCCACCAATGCTCTATCATTTCTCTAACCTAGATAAGACACTTGCCCTCTGTCACAAACAATATGCATATTGATTTCCCTTTTCAAGAGAAATATCTCTGTAAAGCTTTGTAAATTTTAAAATTGTCAGAGGGACAAATATGCACATATATTAAAATTCTGCAAAAAAAATCATGAAACTATATATTAACTGAGCTTTATTATATTTATATCTAGCTTTAAATTTTCCTCATGGAGATGGAGGTGTTAAGAAATAAAATTTGAAAAGTACAGTATTTTTCATGTTCCCAAACTCCGTATCATGCATTATAAACAGAGGCGTGTTGTATTTAAGTTGGGATGTTGTCATCCCAGTGCTTCTCTAACAGAGTCCTACTTCCAATCTGTGCTCCGAACAAAAACCACACTCCGTGTACTTTCTCTGTGTGTCACCAGAAGTTGTCATGGATGCTGCTGCTGAGAACAGCATTTCCAGACTGTGCTGAATCTAGCTGTGTACTCCTCATGCCATGTCCCTCACTGCGTTCTGGTGAGCCTGGGTCACACTGTGACAGGAAGCTGCCCCACTGGCAGTTCTGCTGCAGAACCCATCTCAGGGTGAGAAGACACAGTCCCGAGGTGCTGGGTGCAGCTCATTTCCAGCAGCCAGGGAGAGAGAACCCATCAAGCCACTGGTATTGGGCCACATTTCTCCTGCAGAGTGGAAATTCTCATGTTAAACCCAATACATTCCCCTAGTGCTGCTGCTGGTGCTGAAGGAATGACACCAGTGAGGTGCTGTTGTCATTATTTTCCTCCTCTCTCTTCCAGTTCCCTTTTCTTCCTCACCATCTTCTCCTCATCATCCTCTTCATTTTTTCTCCACTCTTTTTTCCCACTTTAATCTCCATTATGTTCCTTTCCTTCTTCCTGAAAGGAGCTGTCTTGGCACATGACTTAGGAACCTGCAAGGACCCCCACAATCCTCTTCCTTCTTCTCCTTTTCTCCACTCTATAACTCACTAGGGTTGAAGGAGAACAAACACAACACTGACAATCATTGAGTCTGTGTTAACAGTCATCTCCAAGGTCCATTCCCAGCTTGGAACTCTGCTGGAATTGAATATTTCCAGTGGCTGGTGTGAGAGAGTAAGGCTACTCATGCTGGCCCATCAGTAGTAGGCTGGTCAATCTGCAAGGACATGTGGTAGCTCTATTCCATTTTGAATTTAGCCAGGGCCCTTTGCTACCACTGAAGTGCTTTTGTTCTGTTTTGTTGAGACAGGGTCATGCTTTATAGTTCAGGCTGGTCCTGAGCTCACTATGTAGCCCATGCAAGTCTAGAACTCACAGCAATCCTCCCGCCTTTGCCTACTGAGTGCTAGGATGACAGGCGTGAGCCACCACATCAGCACTGTGGTATGTGGTACTGATTCTGGTGGGTGTGAGTCACCATGCCCAGAAGGGTTGTATGTGGTTACCAGGGATCGAACTCAGTTCCTTGAGCTTGCAAGACAGGCAGTGGAATCGCTGAACTAAATCCTTGACCCCTTAAGTGCATTTAAATGTGTAAAGTTGAAGTCTTAGTTGACATATTTAACTGACTTTGTATTCTCAGATTTCTCTAATTTTTATTTCACTCTGTAAAAAGCCTACAGTCTTTAGTACAACTTCTAAAGCTATGAACAGAGCTTATTCTGCCCTTTATGTATTTCATAGGTACTACTTTTTGGCCAACACATATAGACACACACAGAGAGGCTGTTGTACACACTTCTTGGCTTGTTGCCATTTCTATAATATTTCCTGTACTTATATGACCTCAATCATTCATTTAGATGATTTCCTGAACTCAAGGATGCTAAATAGGGGCCAGAAGAAATCCTGTCTTTGTGAAGATTTTCTCAATAAAATATTGGGAAAATATTTTCCAAATAAAAACATGTGTCATATGATTGTGTATGTGCCATCTACCTCAAGCTTATTCACTGTTTCATTATTTGAGGCAGTATCTATGATACGGTAAGTGCTAAGACAGTGATTTTTAACAGTAAATGACAGGAATTTTCCAAACAAACATAGGTATCTGTTTCACATTAAGTTGTATATTAAAGGAAATTTTTTTTCTACTGGTACTAAAAAATAAAGCAAAAACCAAAGTTATCAATGGGTCATTCTTAGTTGCATGGGAAATATGAATAAAGTTCCTGTCTGAATCTGGACTCTCATCTTTGGGTTGGCAAAAGACAAAGAAATTAATAATTTTATTATATGAACTACGTAGTGATCCTCTTTAGATGTTTCAAAATTGACGGAAATAATTACACTAAAGAAGTTAAACTCAGCCAAAGAAAAGCTGGGGGCGGGGTAGAACACATTTTTTTTCTTTTAAAAATTATAAAAATGCCTCCTTAAACCCCTGGAAAGCAAAATGGAAACCTTATGTTTTCCTTCTCTAGTCCTAATGTAATGCATTAACACAAACTTAGTGGTTCAGAACAGCACAAGCTTATCTCTTCCAGTTCCTGAGGCTGGAATTCCTTCTGTAGCTCACAGGAAAATCCATGTCCTTGCTCTCTCTGGCTTCCTGAGGGCACTTTTATTCCTTGTCTTACGGCTCCTTCTTCCACTGTCAAAGGCACCAGGTCCCATCCTTGAGCCCCTCCTTTTCTCTCCTCTGCTGACCAGCATGTCTCCTGCTCTTACTCTGCTTTCCTTGCCCCCCTTTTCCCTTAAAAATCCCTGGGATTCCATTGGGCCCACCTACATCATCCAAGATATTCTCCCAGCCTCAAAATCCTTTCCTTAATTATATCTGTAAAATCCTTTGTGTCATATAAAGAACATATTCAAAAATCCCAGGATTTAGACCAGAAGATCTTTGGAGAATCATGGTTAAGTCTATCATCTCAGGAGAACAGAAAGAACTGAGCCTTCCCAGGTATTCTGAGGATCAAGACAGTCTTATATTTTTAAGTAAGTGTTCTGTTAGGTCCTACCAACCCTCCTTCCTTCCTTTCCCTTCCCACCTTCCTTTTTCCACTCTCTCCACCCCTTCCCCCTTTGTTTTTAATATTTTGTATTCACTGGGCCTGTATGGAATGTTAGGCACTGATTTCTGGCCCAGTCAGTGGTGCCAATACAAGCTACTTGACCCTCCATCTCTTCTTTGTTCCTTCAGAACAAATCTATTGGAATAAGATTCACTTAACAGTGTTTCAAACCTGATCGAATGTATAAGCCTTTCATCAATGAGTTTGAGCATCATTGTTTTAGAACATTTATTGAAAATGTAAACCTCCAGAATGTGAGCAAAGTACTGACAGAGGGACTGCCCTCCTGATACTTATACTTTTTGACAGATAAGACCATCGCAGGGACAGGCCTGACAACTGAACAAGTTCTGTGCATGTATGTGCATTTATAAAAGTCAATGAGTAATGTGCTGACAGTGTTTATAAGCTATTTGTGGTGTACCAAGCGAGGAACTGTCACAGGAATTGCATTTCTAGACAGGGTGGAATTGATGGCAGTGGGGTGTGCCTGCGTGGCACGACTTCCTGCATTTACACTTGAGAATGGAGGCCTTGGCAGGCGCTCTTAAGCCTTAACGTCCCTGTCACTAGGTCTAAAATAACTAGGGACTGGCAGAAGCCTAGAGCTATTCCTTCCCAGATTTGTAGCATTGTTATTTTTTCTAAACTCCACTTGCGGAATGTTTAATGCCAATCCAACTTGCAAAGCCATCTGATATGAGCATATCGTCCTGTAAGCATTTCTGACAGGCCGTGTCACTATGCATCTCTTTTATCACCCTCCTCTTTACAAGGTATCACAGATAGCACCAAAGTTCAGCTGTGATTAATAGGACTCTTTCACCATTGACTTCACTGGGCTCCAGCCTACTAAGAAAAATGTGGCTGCTGATAAATCTCCTGTGATAAGAGCTGTGTTATGTAAGCAGTGTGTGCAGGCGTTCTAGTGCATATTATTTTGACAGGGTGGTAGTTTGCAAAGTTCAACTCAATCAGCTAGGCCTCTTGTCCATTTGAGTTTGCTGCTGTAGAATGAAAATGATGAATGCTGCTAGGACTGAAACCCATGTAGACATGACACAGATGATGTCTGGCTGCTCTGCGTGTGTGTCTGTGTGTGAGTCTGAATGTATGCCCGTGTGTGTTTCCACTTCCAGAAACACACTTTAAAAAGACTTTTTTAAGTTCTGTCCTTTTATTATTTTTTTCCTACAAATTAATACCTCTAGCCAGGCATGGTGGTAGTTGAGTATAATCCTGGTACTCTGGGAGGTTGAGACAGAACGATTGTCAGTTTGAATTTAGTCTGAACATCTCAGTATTTTAGTGACTTAGCAAGACCCTGTCTCCAAATAAAATTTGAAAATAAAAATGACTTGGGATTAAGTTCAGTGCACAGGCCCCAGGGCTCATCCCAAATATGAACATGAAGGAAACAAAGAAGGGAAGGATGAGAAAAGAAAGGAAGACAAGGGAGAGAAACAATATATCAAATGTCCTATGGAACACTGTCTAACAAAAATCTTTTAAGAAACTCCCTACAGGAAAGATGAAAGTACAGCTGTTCCAGACTGACTTGCAATGCACAGCTGTGCAGGGTGTGCAATAGTTCAACCATGTCAGTTGGTATACATGCGAAAAATTTAGGGATAAAATAGGGAAATAATCTGAGGCTACTACACCTCTAATGACAAGATATTTAATTGGTGCAAAAAACACCTCAGATTCAATCAGAGCGTAAAGAACACAGACATTCCTTCAAGACATGACCTGTTTATTTGAAGCATTCTGAAGGAAATTTAATTGTGAATCCAGGGTATGTACTAAGGGACATCAAACATATATTCCTGTGAACTGAATTCTACTGGGGATGGAATTAGAGGAGCAGTTTCATTGCATACCAGAACTTCAAATATAGTCCAAAATATTTCTTGCTTGTAGAACAGCATGTAGTTATAAGGACAAGTAGAGTCCATGGATTCAGGTCTTTATACCAGAGAGAAATATAGAACTTTTATTTTAAATAAGGCATTTTTTGTGCTTAAACAGAAAAGCAAATTTCACTTTGTCCAGCTTCCCTCATCAACTCATGTGTGTTCCAGGAAACTTGTAACTTGAAGCGACAGGGGAAAATCTGTGTCCCCCAAACTCGCAAAACTTTTTGTACCTTAATGTCTTTGCTTAAGCACTTTTTTTTCTAGTTTTCCTGACTGTCTTTCAAGTCCCAGAAAACATAGTTATCCCCAAAATTAGTAACTTTTTTTCTGAACGCCTCTAGTTGAAGTTCTTTGTATTCTATAGTCTGACTCCCTGTAGACGGTGAACTTCTTGGGGAGGGAACCAGGTCACTTTCCTCTTTGTGGTCCTTCCTTAATCTGTCCTTCCCAAGAAAACCATAGACCCCAATGAGTGCTTCTTAAGTAACTGAATTAAGTTATACACAAAGAAGAGACATAAACCAATCAAGGAGACAGCCTGTCCCCCTTCTTTAGATCTCTTATCTAATTAAGGAATGTAAAACTCTTAATATAAAAATTTCTCTGATGAAGAAAGCAGGAAATGATTGTGAAACTTAAAATCCTCTGATATAAAATGTTCATGTGAATAGATCCAACAGAAAAGAAAACTAAGCCTCAGGGATTTTTCACTCTGAAATAGATGGATTTGCTTTCTTTTTGTTTTCACTTCTTCCCAGTAATTCCGTGTGATGGAGGCATTTTGCAGGGGTTAATCTACACATAATGCAGTTTCAGAGAAATAATATACTCTACCTAGGCTCTGAGGTTTTCTTTTTCTAGGTGGCATGGTACAGAAGTGGTAAATAAGCTGATGTTTATCACTGCATATAACTCCTCCCCCCTACCCAAGCAAATGTGTATTACCATGAGAAGTTCCTTCATTAAAAGCAGAGATTTTCTGCACATCACCAGAAAAGAAGGATCTAACGATCAAAAATATGCAAGATCCAAAGGATAAGTTTATTTCAGAAAACTTCCAGCAATCTCTGACCTAAGTCAGGATGTCCTTCCATTGCCAGTAAATGCAACAGGCAAATGTTTGGATCTAGTTGGGGCTGGGCCAATGATATTAAGAATTCAGTGCAAGCACCAGCAGTCATAAACCTGCTGTCCAGGAAAGGACAAAGAATAGAGGATCCCTCTTCTCTTGGGGGAAGTTTCCGCAGGATGGAACACCAAAGTGAAGCCATTTTGAATTCTGCTTCTGATTCTAAAAAAGATGAAATAGCTCATCTGTAAGGAACATTTTTTTTCCTTGGCAAGTGTACAGTCTTTTCTGTGCATGATAAATCTGGGGAAGTGGCTAGGAGAGTCCTTAACATGTTGCAGTCAACTTTAAACTTAATCTTCAAGCTTAAAATCCAAAGCATACAGATTCGAAAGATGTAAAGAATGGGATTGAAGTGATGAATTTTTCCCCTAAATCCCGACTGATAGGACTTTAATGCTATATGGATATGCTTAGCTCACAAGACTTTTCTGTGTCTGGTTCAAAATGAGAGCAAAGTTAATAGCTCAAGAGAATGAGCATACCATGTTCATTCCAAGCAATTATCATCCATATTTCTAGAAATCAGAAGTATTTCCATGTGGCTTTATATCTACACATGGATTGCTCAAGAGTGGTTTGTCCATTAGACATTTAATGAGTTAGATATAAAAGACCACAGACTTAGGATTTTGAGGTCACAGGACTGCACATTTCTTTGTCACTTAGCAGCCACATCATCTAGGCCAACTTAGCAGACTGGCTGAACATCATAGAATGTCATGAAAAGAGAATTTTGTAAGCTAAATTCAGCCTTCATTATTATAGCTAATTCTTTAGACTATGCTTTGTCATTTTGCTGATGTTTTCACCCAGTCTAAATAATGTGGATGCAATTTTTAGTTGGAATACTGTTTGCCATTTGTTGGAGAAAAAAACTACACAACTCTGGAAGCACTGTTCTCCATCTGCCTTGGAGAGAGGATGTTTACAGATGAAAACGAGTTCAGGGTTTTGTTGCAGCCCCTACCAAGGCATGCTCTCCCATCTTCCATGTCCACCTACAGGAGAAAGAAGAAATGGATCCAAGCAAAACACATAGGAGGAAACTCAACATTATGTGTGTGTGTCAATTTTTTTGGAATTATTTCCAAAAGATTAGGCATATATACTTTAAGGGAAAACAAATGTAAACAATTTTTGGATTATCTGTGTAGGATTATTCATATTGCTTTTCCCATGCATTAAGGTGAACACCTAGGAACAGACTGTTTTTAACCCTGCTAGATACAGCTTCTTAGTTGAGAAGCTTATTCTCAACTAAGAATGGACAAGCCATTCTTAACCAACTTTGTAGTCCCAACTCCATGGAAGAATTGGTTTTTCTTTCTCTGAAACAGATGTGAAAGAGTAGCTATTAGTATATGGCAAAATCTAGATTATTCTTTTGAATAAATTAGTAATAATAGGCACATGTTTTTCTTATTTAGATACATCATTTTAGTTTATTAATACATGTTTGCAATGTGTGATAATTATATTATCTTAGAGAATTGGTATATTTACCAATCATTTTTGCATCCCCTTCACATTTTCCTGCATTTCTTCTATGTCTCTGATGCAGTACTAGTTATTTACATACAATAGCTCATGTAATTATACCCTTTCCACAAGCTGAGAGGTCTGGGTCATACTTCCCATTTTTAGATGAACGAATAGCACTGCAGATAGCTGACCTAATTTGGACTGCTTTTAAGACTCAGAGCTGGACTTCCCCCTACGTCTGATTTCAGGCCTTGCTCATTCTAACACTTGATGTTGCAGACTCTCTATTTATTAGTTAGATGTACAGCTGACTGGATTTACTGAGCAACAGGCCTTGAGGTCAAATCACCTCTGGCTTTGTGTCTCAGTCCTGTCACTGATTACCTCTGTGATCTTGGAAGAGTCTGTTAATCATTCTGAGCCTATTGTTTCATCTGTAAAGGGCTGTTAATATCGGGCCATCAATCCTCATAAAGCCCTTGGGGAGGACAAATGTCACCATGTATACTGAGTGCTAGACAAATGGAAGGTCTGTGACGGTCGCTTCCCTCTTGGGTGTTACCTTTGCAGGACTTATTCCTAAAAACTAATTCACCTAAAGGTTTTATATTATTCTAAGACATCAACACTCATCAAGTAGCATAGGCAGTGATATACAACATAACCTTTATTAGATCCTGTTCAAAACAAAAACTTTTAATTACATAGGGTTTCGTTGTTTTCTTAGATTCCACTTTTCAGACAAAGACACGGTTTGTAAGAAAAGAAATAAAAAGGCATGGTTTTGCTAGAAATCCCATTACTTGCTAAGATTTTGAGGGTTACAATTGGAGATTGAGCTAGAAGCTTCCCTTGAGAGCATAGTTGTCAAAGGACTTGCCCAGGATCTCTTCGCAGCTCGGCCCCGGTTGCATGGCTCAGCTCTTCTTTGTCTCTCCTCCCCTCCTGGCTCCCATCCCTACCTTCACCATCCCCATCTTGTTGTCCCCTCACCCTGATGTTGGGCCCTGGTATTCAGAGTGAGCCCTTCACATCCCCTCATCCACAAGAGGAGACATGCATTTTTGCCCCATAGACTGTGCCTACTTGCAGGGCATGACCTGTAACAGAGTTTCAGTCCTAAAGCCTAGGAACAACATAACCAGTGTCCCATTACCAAACCTTCTTATTGATTATTTCTTCAAATGACTGTCATCTTCTTCATATAGTAATTAAAAATAAGTTCCTGCTGTAAAGCGAGCTATGTGAAACACAGTGAATTTTGACGACTAGTAGTTCCCCCAGTTTGTCACTGGTCTCCACCTGTGCTCCAATCCAGAGACATAGGCCATGTCTCTCCTGAATGGTGCAGAATGTCTATGGAGAAGCACCTTGAGTGTCATAGGAGAGATAAATTACCTTTGTTATTGTGTGAGGCGAACAGAGGAAGATACTGTTTGTCAGAGAAGGTCAGGTCTCTCAGTCCTTATTCTCAGATAGAGATAACAGTTCTGGGAAGAATGGAGGAGAGCACGGCCAAGAGGACAGTGCCAATATGGCTTCCTGTCATCTCTCTTTCCTTGTGATTATTTTCTCCACTCTAGGTGCTCTGTGACCCCGGCTCTTTTTGGACATGCCAGGAACAGAACAACCTAACATTCTGCTTAGAAGCAAGGATTAGAATTAACTGCCCTTAAGTACAGCAATAAATTAATCCAGCTCAAAGCCCAACAAGGGGATCCAGATGGTCCTTCTTATGTCACAGATGCAAGGTACTTCACACAGAGATCCAAGAGAGGGTAAATCACTAGCTCAAGGCCACACAGCTAGTTACTGAGTGGCTTGGAAGCAATTACACATATAGAGAGATCTTAATTATTTGAGCCTTGAGATTACAGAAATGTTACAATATCTGAGGTACCTCGCAGTTACTCCATTGGCCCACTGGTTGCCATATCAATTGCCACGAGGTCAGGTAACAGCTGAAAGCCAGAAGTCAGGCAGGAGCAGAGTGGGTGATTTATAAGGACGTTGGGCTATTTTGGTGTTTGTATGGGTTAAGGGGCCCCAGCGCCACAGCCTGGCACAGTAGGCCGGGTCAATCAGTCAACATCAGTCTCAGAAGGTGGGCATAGGATGGTAGTCAGACTTTTTCGGCCAACATGACTGTGTTAACCATAATCATAATTTATAAGAGTCAGAACCTTAAAGACAGTTCCAACAATCAAATGTTTTTAACCTGATTTTTTTTTTTTTTTTTTTTTTAGGTTTTTTGAGACAGGGTCTTGCTTTGTAGTTCAAGCTGGCCCTGAGCTCAGCTTCAAACTCAGAGCAATCTTCTTGCCTCTGCCTCCCAAGTGCTGGGATTACAGGCATAAACCACCATGCCCAGCACTGTGGTATGTGGAGCTGATTGCTGGTGAGCGTGAGTCTCCACACCCAGTATGGTATGTGGTTACCGGGGATGAAACCCGGGTCCTTGCGCTTGCAAGACAGGCACCGGAACCACTGAGCTAACTCCCCAGCCCTTCACCTGATTCTTATAGGGCACAGAAGTGCAAGTGATAGGTTTTTCATTTTCTTCCGAAAGGAATTTGAGGTAATCTCTGAAGTTTACTGCTTTGGGCCAGAGGCCAAACCTTACTCTGCAAAGAGGAGATATAATGGGAGATTTAACATGAATTATAAACAGCCAAAGAGAATAAAATTAAGGTCTGAGTATAAAAGTTGCTACAGTGTTGCTAGATTTCCTAAGATGAATAACCCGACCAGTTCAATAGTACCAACATGATGACTTTAATAGAATGTCTGAAATCTCTGAGCTTTGACATTGTAAGTAGCCTAACCACACAGTTTAAGGGTAACTTACTTTTTCTGCTCTTGTTCTAAAAGTGGATCATTTTTATCAAGGCCACAGATATATGGGAACCTTTAAAAGATAATGTGAAAATTCCTCTAGCATAGAGACTTCATAGGTACCAGTTTATATTACCAACTTTCAATCATTCCAATAGGTCTTATTCATAAGCAGTTAATCATAGAAGCTTGTCTGAGCAGAGGGTATATATGATTAACTAGAGAGAGTAATCTGCTGTGATCAACTATAAAATGTACCACCTGGTAAAAACAAATTGTATTAGAAACAGGCAGCGTGTCAGACATAATGTCTTAAATGTCCCCGGCCAATTTACAGACTTGCCCTGCACCAAAGTCCACCTGTCATCCTTGGATGGTGGATCCATGGGAAATCTAGTGTGTTTTGCTTCTGTTTGGAGCCTGGAGTGCACTTGTCCATCTAGAAACCCACAGCTGTGTTTTTAAAGGCTTCCACCTGCCTTGCTCACTCCTGCAGTCTCCAGGGAAGCCTATGCAGCAGATGTGATATTAAGAGCCGATGCTGATGAGGGATCAATGGTGCTGACTGCTCCATGCCTGGCCCTAGGCTGGGTGGTGGCACCGGAAGTCCTCCCATGAGATGCACAGGCACTGTGTCTGTGTAGCACAGATGAGATCCTGAGTTAAGAGTGAGGGAACCTGCCTAAAGTCATACTTGAAAGGTGACCAGATGAAGATATGAACCCAAAAAGTTGAGCTCCTGGGCCCACATCATCCTCCTGAAGTCTTTTGTGGACTTAGTCTGAAGTATTTTCTCCAGAAAGAGATGTTAATTATCTCAAAGTGAAAGTGACACTGTTACCCACCTTACATTTTGTTTTGTTTTTACAGCAGTAGAGATTGAATCCAGAGATGAGGCATGAGCTACATACCTCACCATTTAAAAAATTTCTTGAGATAAAGTTTAACTCAGTCCTGAAGTTGTCCAGGCTGAGCTGAAATCTGCGATCCTCCTGCCTCAGCCTCTCACACAGGTGGGACTACAGCATGTACCACCACACCTGGTTCCCACCGTCTATGGTTTTTTTTTTTTTTTTTTAGGTTTTTGGAGACAGGGTCTCACTCTGTGGTTCAGGCTGGCCCTGAGCTCAGCCTCAAACTCACATCACAATCCTCCTGCCTCTGCCTCCCGAGTGCTGGGATCACAGGCGTGAGCCACCACGCCCGGCACTGTGGTATGTGGTACTGGTTGCTGCTGGGTGTAGGTCTCCACACCCAGCACTGTTACGTGGTTACGGGGGAATCGAACCCGGGTCCTTGCGCTTGCAAGACAGGCGCCGGAACCACTGAGCCAACTCCCCGCCCCCCCCCCACCATCTATGTTTTAACCCTACCTGTAACAATGAAGTTGAATACTTCAAGTCTGGTGACTTTAATAGAATGTCTGAAATCTCTGAGCTTTGACATTGTAAGTAGCCTAACCACACAGTTTAAGGGTAACTTACTTTTTCTGCTCTTGTTCTAAAAGTGGATCATCTTTATCAAGGCCACAGATATATGGGAACCTTTAAAAGATAATGTGAAAATTCCTCTAGCATAGAGACTTCATAGGTACCAGTTTATATTACCAACTTTCAATCATTCCAATAGGTCTTATTCATAAGCAGTTAATCATAGAATCCAGACAGTGAAGAACAGTGACCCTTCAGAAATGGAAAACAAAGGGAGTGAGCTTGTTTGTTTTCTGTTAAAATTCTTTTACTTGACACACAATATTTGCGCATTATTTATGGAGTACAGTACAATAATTTGCTGCACCAGCTTAGTGTCTTGAGAGTGTTTCGAGGCCATGGCTCAGGAATAGAGGAATGGGGGAAAAGGAAGAGCTTGTTGGAGTGACTGAACTGAGGTGGGAAAGCCCCAAACCCAACAAGAAGGTGGCAGAATTCCCAGAGAAGCCCTGAAGGCCCTCTTCAGTAGTCTCCACAGTACTGACCATGTAATGCATGTAAGAAACTTCTGGAAGCTGGGGAAAGAACGATGTAAAGGACTTGAGGTAACAGTTACGGCTGCCCACACAGCTGAAAATAGTGGCTGTTCCAATCAGCCCGGCATTCTCAAGATGCACAGAATGATGAGCATATTATATTGGAGAGTTTTGCCCCCTTACTGGGGAATAATGAGCAACAAAAGAAGTAAGACTCAATTACTGTGTGTACTTCCTGCAGGAAACACACTGCCAGGATGACATCACAGCCATAAGGTAAGAGGAAAGGGATGGGAAGAGAGGTATGGTGTGCACTGCCTGCAAGCATGTGTACCTAAAATCCCTGCCTATCCAGAATCTCAGAGTTCAACTATGGTTGGGGGTAGGCTGGTATCTTGAGCCAGGCCAAGAGGGTGAGGTGCCAACATAGGATACAGACGCAGGGGATGATTTCAGAGAATCACTTTATTGAGCAAGGGTGTTGCTTTTATGCACGCAGTAGAGGGTGAACAAAGGTAAGACTCCATGTGTAACCTGTTGAATGGCTGAGGCCTGAAGAGTCACGACATGGGGTGATCAACAAGTGATCCGAGCTTGGTCACTCTCATGGCTCTATGTACTGAGGGGTGTGTGTGCAATGCCCTCGTTATTGTCCTATAGTTAGCTACCAGACTGTGGTGCCATGCACTTTATTTAGCCAGCCTCCAACATCACCTATATATGACCTTATTTGGAAAAAAGGGTCTTTGAATATGTAAGACCATATGTATGGTTAAGATGAGGGTATTCCAGATTAGGATGGGTCCTAAATCCAATATGACTAGTGTCCTTATAAGAAAGGGAAAAGTATGGCAGATTCCCAGAGAGAAGAAAATATGACTACAGAAGCAGACCAGAATAGTGCAGCTGTATGCCAAGGAGTGCCAAAAATTGTTGGCAAGTAACAGAAGGTAGGAAATAACAAGAGGTTCTTCCCTAGTCTTCAGATAGAGGGTGGCCCTGCCAATGCCCTAATCTCAGATTTATGGCTTCCAAAATTGTGACAAAATAAATATGTTTGATAAGCTGCCTAGTTTCTGGTTATTAATTATAGTATCCCTAGGAGACTAATACAAATTTGGTACCAGGAAGTAGTACTATTGTACAAATATTTAACAGTGAGGAAGGCTCTTTGAGTTTGGTGGCTGGTAGAGACTGGCAGAATTTTGAGACATGCGATAGAAAAAGCCTAAACGGCCTCAGAGATTGATGGTAGAAATATGGACACTAAAGTTGATTGTGGTGAATCCTAAAGGGGAAGTGAAGACGGTTGTGGGAAATCTGCCATCACCGTATAAAATGCATGTGTCATTATGAGAAAAACATTGGTAAAAATATTAATATTTCAGGCACTTATGATGAGGTCTCAGAAAAAATAATATGTTACTGGACACTAGAGAAAAGGCAATCCTCATTATGAAATGACCAGAAACTTGGCTGAATTACATTATATGATTTAGTAGAAAATAGAATTTATAAGCAGTGAACACGAACATTTAGTTAAGTGTAGAGAATATGGCCTGATTTCCCCATGTTGCTGATAGTACAGTAAAAGAAGAAAAAGATATATTGAGGGGGGAATTGTTAGGCAAAAACAACCAGCACTTAATGATTTAAAGACTCCTCCACCTTCCAGAGAGTGTGCTCTGGAGACAGGGCCAAGGGTGGGACTGGACAAGCTTTTGCTGAAGAGATTAGGAGTGTGACTCATGGGTCCAGCCATCCCAGCAGCAGAAGCCAGAAATAGAGATAGGCTGTCCAAGAGGATCTATGGCCAGCCCCCTTGTGTAATATCTTGGGTTCCCTCACAGACCCAGAAGATCAACAAGTTACTGAGAGCCTGGATCTGCAGAAGCATTGACAGATTGTGCTGAGGGGGAAAGAGACAGGACGAGATGAAAGAAGGAGATGGGACTTCTAGGATTCTCCCGGCGGGAATCAGGCTGCTAGAGCCAATCAGCTACCAACGTGTTCTGCCCTTCAAGGAAACAGAAGAATGACTGCAGAGGGAGAAGCTGGCAAGGCAGGCCCCAAGGAGGGACTGGTGTGGTCTCCACAGGCCAGAGGCAGGGGCCGGCTCAGTCTCCAGTGGCTCAGTGGGTGGATTGCATGAGAGAATTATAGCCAGGCCCTGACAGTGGAAAGAAATTTTCCTGCTGAGTTAGAAACATACTGTATATCTATGGTCCCTAAATTTATTCCCTTTCAGTTTATACTGGGAGTCTATCATATGCATGATTAATCATTGTCCTTTCTAGTAGCACAGACTCACAGATGGACAGAAATTCTCCCAGACTGGATTATAAATTCTCCCAGATATAAATTCTCCCAGATATAAATTCTCCCAGACTGGTTAGACTCTAACCCACACCTAACCTATGTGATTTGTATGATAGTACCTGGAACTTCCTCAGTTTATGTTCTTTAGAGAGAAGGGGGCCAGGCCGATACCTTAATCTTGGAGTTCTGGCCTGTGAAAACATGAATTTCTATTCAGTGGTATTTTCTTCCAGCAATCCTAAGAAACCAATGTACCCAGAAACAAATGCATTGAATCCAAACAAAGTGGCGTGGTTCTATTAATTGCAGACAAAATAGATTTCAGGGCATAGACCATTATCATCCGATACTTACAAAGCAGTTATTTCGTTAACTTATCTCGTGGGTATAGTAGTAATCATAAACTTCACGCACTTGAATAATAGACATTCAAAAGGCACAAAGCAAAAACTGATAGGAAAAATAGACAAATCTAGAATTATAGAAGATCCCAATATTCTTCTTTCAATAATTGGTAGAATAGCCAAGAAATCAGTAAGGATATAAAACATTTGATCATCACCTGAAACGACTTCACTTAATTGATATTTATAGAGCATTACACACAACAACAGAACACATATTCTTTACAAAGTACATGCAGAACTTAGTTAACAAGAGACCACATTCTGGGCCATGAGTCTCAATAAATTTTAAATTGTTCAAGTAATATAAAGTATGTAAATTAAAAGATTGAATTAGGAATTAATGTCAGGAAATCTTAGAGTACTTGAAGTTAAATGAACAAGTTTCTAAATAATCAAGAGATCAAATAGATCAAATGAAGATTAGAAAGTTTTTTTAACTGAAGAAAAAGAAAGACTTGGAATATCAAAATGTGTAATAGGGAAGCTCTTAGTAGTAAACTCTTATTTTTAGAAGCAAGTAAAAATCATGAGTCATTGTCTTCTGCTTCTCATTTGGGAACTAAGGAATAAGAACTAACTACAGATTAAGAAGAGTAAAAATAAAGGTCGTAGCAAACACAAAACAACAAAAATGCATGAAACCAAATACTGATTCTTGGAAAATATCAATAAATTGATAAAGCTCTAGCTAGACAGAAGAGATAGAAAATATAATTAATATTAACAGCAAAAGATGTGACATCATTAGAGATTCTATAGATATTGAAAGACTAATTATCAGTATTATGAAAACTTTATGTCAAAAAATTTGACAATCAAAGCATCATATTTCTCTATAGCAGGGCAAATAAATATTTTAGGCTTGGAGAGTTATGTATGGCTTATGTCACATTTTTTTAAACCTTCAACTGTGTATATCTTTAGCTTTCAGAATAATAAACTTAACTATGATGATAATATGGACAAATTTACTAAGAGACACAAATTTCCTGCTCTTTAACAAGAAATGGATGACCTGGAAGGCCCTGTTTCTAGTAGGAAACTGCATTAGAAATTTTCTCACAAACCAAATGCTGTATTAGCACACTACAGTGGTAAATTTTACCAAATAGTTAATGCAGAAATAATACTGCACTACCCTTCCACAAAGTTAAAACAGGAAATGGTTCCCATCTCATTCTGTGAGACTATCGCCACTCCATTGCCATAATCAAGAAAAAGAAAGCTACAGAGAAATGACCCTTGTGAACATAGAAGTGAAAATTCTAAGCAAAATTTCAGCAAATTAAATACAGTCAATTTAAAAGAAAAATCATGACTCCATGAAGCATTATGCCAGCAATTCAAACTAAACATGATAGTCTAATTTATATAATTCACTGCATTAATAAACTGAAAGGAAAATACACATGATTATGTCAGCAGCTTGAAAAAGAGATTGGACAACATTTCACCTCCATGCCTGATACAAACTCTCAGCAAACTGGGGGTGGAAGACATTGTTCTCAATCTGAAATCGCCTCAATTTGCAGCAAAAATCTATACCACTGGTAATACATTTAATAATACAGTGTGAATGATATTTCCCTAAGTTTAGGAACAAGATAATGACATCCATCTTCTCCATTCTCCTTTCACATTATCCTGGAGGTTGGAGCCATCACCGTCATGAAGAGTACATTATAAATGATTGCCTCTAAAGAAAGTTTGATTTGAGAAATTCAAATGCTTCTAAAACAAGTAATTTTTCCAGATTGACAAGATGTATATGTATGTGGAAGTCAGCTATGTTTCCATATAATTAAAAAGTATCATCCAAAGTGTACTCAAGGATAAACCTGACAAAAGAAGGTAGAAATGTATTCATCAAAAACAGTGCAGTAGAAATTAGAGAAGACTCAAATGCACAGACACACTGGATTTGGGTAAGAAAAACTGAATATCATGAACATGTCAGTTCTCTCAAAATAAATCTATGGATTTAATGAAATAAAAATCTTGACCTCACATAGGGTTTTTCGGTAGAAATTTCCTATGGAAATATGAAGAATACCAAATAACCAAAGGACTTTAACAAAGAACAAAATCTATTGCTAAGAACAAAAGTCTATTTCTAAGGTTTCAAATGTATCAAGATGCAGTAATCAAAACCTTGTGATACTAATAGATAAAGATCAAGGCAAAAAAAATAGAGAACACGTGTAACAAAAACCCCTAGGTATATTTGGAAAATTTATTTCCAACAAAGATACAAAGGCAATTTGCTGGAAAAATAGAGGATTTTCAGTGTGTATGACTGCACAAGTGGATATCTATATAGAAATAAATGTTAATTCTTGCATCATATTAAAATAGGCTAAAGATGATCATAAACTCAAATATTAAATCAGGCTATAAAGTGTCTAAAAGCATTAGAGAAGTTTTGTGGTTATGATGAGGTGAATAATTCTTAGTGTAGAATTCTGAAGACAGGAGCCAAAATGTGGCAAATTGATCAAAATAATCTCTTTGAGAAAGACCACTAATAAAATAAAGAGATAAGATACAGAGCAGGGGAAAATGTTCACATATCCATCAAGAAGAGAATGGCTAAACAAACTGTATAATGCAATACTACTTAGAAAAAAGGAATAAACTATGGATAGATGCTACAATATATGTGAATTTTAAAATTATTATGCTGAGGAAATGAAGGTAGGTGCCCTAA
This sequence comes from Petromus typicus, assembly GCA_004026965.1. Classification (NCBI taxonomy): domain Eukaryota; kingdom Metazoa; phylum Chordata; class Mammalia; order Rodentia; family Petromuridae; genus Petromus; species Petromus typicus. The sequence continues at coordinate 51,164 of PVIR01004466.1, read as the reverse complement.
GAGTATATACTGTAGGTTCTATTTATATAAAATTCTAGAAATTAATAGGGAGTTATTTTGGGAGAGGAACACAGGAGAAAGAGATCATAATGAAGCAGATCGAGACTTCTGCAGTCCACTTTTCCAATAAACCCAATTTATAAAAGTACAAATTTATAAAATAAGACTGACTACATTCTTTACAAAAGCATAGTGTTCATAAGCTCCTTTAGTTTGTCGGGTTCCTTGGGGCCATCTATAAGGGATTCAATCTATGAAAACTGGCCTGGTGCACACTACAGGAATCTAGCTCCACACCATCAAGTCAGCCTGAGAAAGTTAAGTGAATTATTTTAATAGAGTGTCCTTGCCTTTGGAAGGGCCTCTGCGGTACTAGGGGTCCACTCTATAGGTCAGCCCAGCCTCCCCATGGTGGCTTCTGGCATGACGGAGTACAACTGTGCCTGGTGGTGACAAATCTGCCTGCATCAAGGTTTTGGGCTCCTATGGAGCTCCCTTGAAGAACAGGCAGCCCATATACAAAGTCAGGGGCCATCCGGCTTACTGTCCTCTTGCTGGAATCAGTTGATGTCAAGGCCATGTCGACCTACCTGTCACCCATTGGCAGTGTGGCTGGAGTTGGCCTAGCCAAAGTCGGGAGTGGGCGTGGGGTCTTGGGGTGGTTAGCTGGGGGAGGAGGCAGGTTGCAGGCACAAGGTGCCAGGTGCTGACTGGCTCTGCTCTGTAGAAGCCACCACTTGATCAGGCTGCTAAGTTTCCCTTTCAGCCCTGTTGCTGTCCATGTCCAGATTGAAACATATCAGTAGAACATCTTGTTCTATATTTTTTATTTTGAATATAAACATTAAAGTGAACCATATTATTCTGTGACTTGTTCTTTTCATGACTCAACATGCTTTGTAATTCTATCCATGATAAAACATTGACATCTGTCTTCTTAATCACTCCATAGATGATCCACAATATCTGTAGCATGGTTTATTTAGCCATTATCTTGTTTGCAGGCATTAGATTGGTTTTTCTCTTACACACAATGCTAAACAATGTCCATGTCCACTCCTTCTTGTATACTTGTGAGGGAACATATACAAAAGAAGCTAAACTAACACTTAACCCCATACTTCACCTTGAGAAATACCATTTTGCCCTTGTATCTATTCTCAGAACTCCTAATGTAAACAGATGAATACAGTTAAAATTAATTGTGCCAACGTAACTACCTTGGGCACCACTGATGAGATTACAAAGTGTTCCTGTGCATGTGTCTGTATAGGTTGTGGAGGGCTAACCTCAGATACTGTATAAATGGTCCTGATCCCTTCCTGCCTAGCACTGTTCTACTGCTCTTCTTCCTGCCCCCATAAAGTAAGTGTCTTTCTTCTGTCATGTCCTGTTGTCATGATGTTTCTGCCCCAGAACTCATTGACTATGGACTGAATCCCTTGAAACAGTGAGCTTCCTTTAAGTTGTGGCTTCAGTTATTGTGTCCCGGTGATGGATGAATGATTGGCCTATAGATCCTTTTTTTTTTTTTTTTTTTTTTTTTTTTTTTTTTTTTTTTTTTTTTTTTTTTTTTTTTTTTTTTTTTTTTTTTTTTTTTCAGAAAATTTCTATACTTAAGAACCAGTACAGATCTATGAAGAGTAGAATTTTTTTTCTTGGGTTCTTGTTTCTCTTCTTTTTGTTTTAATATTGCTACAAGTAGAGACTGACTCTGATTATTGACCTATTTTTGGTGCTTCTTGCTACGACTACAGAAATATTTTTTTTTTTACCTTTTCTTGTGTTAAGCATGAATATTAGAAGTGGACAGGTCTGGACTTTAATACTTCACTTCTCTGACCCTCTGCTTCTTTATCTGAACAATGAACATGAGGATTAACAGTGTTATGGAGAATAAATTAATTGTGTAAAGTGATAAAGTAGTTAAAACATAGTCCGTACATGGTAATTTATGGCTGTTATAGAATAAATGATAAACTTTATAATATAAATTGAATTCAAATCTTCTTGCACTATTTGGAATTTTGAGAGTATTTTTCATGACAGAAATTTCTCCATGTGTCAGTATCTTTGTTATTTATGGTCTACCCTCTGAACAGACTTGTTATTTGTCCACTCCCACACAACCACACACGCACATTTTCACCTTATGTTAATTACTGTGAAGAGTAGTCTAAATTCGGTGGACTATTAGGTAATCTCAAGGTTCTAAGGGACTTAAAAGATGATTTATTCCAATTGCTCATTTCCAAGATGTACAGAGTTTGTCTAACAGTTTTTTTCCCCAAGACTTATCACTCAACAAGATCAGTGGTGAAAACATCCTTAATTTACAAGGTCATATTATCTAATTGGCTTCTATTTTCAAAGTCACTCAGATGACTAATTTTCAATTATTCACAATGTAAATGGCAAAAATTCTTTCCAGTGACTCAAAGTGTTTGATTTATTGGGTTCCCTGCACCAGGTGCTCCCAGTTCAGGGTTCTAGTGACTGACATGTACATAACTGATGAAGTCCTGGCCCTCCTGGAATTTACAGTCAAGCACAGGAAAGAACAGCAAGGAAGTAAAATCGAGTAGCAATCTAGATTTAGGAGAAAATAGCATTTCACTAATCCTAATTAGGTTGATATTGATCATGTGCTTCATGAGATTCTAAACTGTAGGGAAGATTTGTCACAGTCCAGGTACTTCTTGGTTTGGGCAGTGTAAAAATGTTCAGTAAAGGGCCGGGGAGTTAGCTCAGTGATTCCGGCGCCTGTCTTGCAGGCGCAAGGGCCTGAGTTCGATTCCCCGGTAACCACACAACAATACTGGGTGTGGAGACCCACACCCAGCAGCAACCAGTACCACATACCACAGTGCCGGGCGTGGTGGCTCACGCCTGTAATCCCAGCACTTGGGAGACAGAGGCAGGAGGATTGTGATGTGAGTTTGAGGCTGAGCTCAGGGCCAGCCTGAACCACAAAAAAGCGAGACCCTGTCTCAAAAAACCTTAAAAAAAAAACAAAAAACAAAAAAACAAAAAAACAAAAAAAAATGTTCAGTAAATAAACAGGCAGTGTCTTATACCACATAAAGTAGAAAATACACTTTTTCCTATAAAAACAACTTTTTCTAAAAAATCTTGATCAAGAAAATATTCTCTACAGATAAAGCATTTCTTTTTACTTGAGACACATACACAAGTGTGCACACAAACACACATAAAAATAAAGAAAACATTTTCTAGCTTGCAGTAGGCTCTAGAGACTTAACTACTAAAAACTTTAATTTGTACCAATAATTCCTGTACAGCTATATAGGGTGAAAAAGGTTAATGATAGAATTTTTTTAAAGTATGTTCTATTGACTATAAATGGCAGCTCTGACAGTTAAAATGAAAATTGTTCCAGAAGAAACTTTAGTCAAACTAATTATTTGAGACGTTATAAGGATGTATAATTATATTCTTCACCTTTTAAAAAAAGTTTTATTACAAATGTGCTTTTAAAGAACAAGTAGAGAAATAAAAGCTGTAATTGTTCTTAATTATAGCTAACTGTAATTGCACTCAATTGCAATATGCTGAATATCACCAATGGCTAAAGAAATCCTGGCATACAGACAGTGCACCCACATTCATGAGCTGAGGTATAGTTTTATGAATATTCTGTTATCTATAATTTAGCTCTTTTACTGTTGATTCCATTTCAGTTGGTTTTATTTTACTTTATTTATTTTAGTGATTGGTTTAAATTTTCCATTGTCATCAAAAAAAAAAGGAATGTTGGAGATGGTTAGAAGAGAGATTTGGACATATCCTACCATGGCTGAATGCACTGAATCCACAGACGTGAATTTTCAAGAGTAACGATAAATATATATTCAATATATCCATCAGGATACAAGAAGCAACCTAGAAAATTTGGTGGATCTAAAATATTAGCATACCTCTGCAGATACCTCTCAGAATGTTATTTCCGATGGGTAGAACAACCTCCAGAATGGGAGAATTTTCACCTCCCCAGTCCGTTTCTGCCCCTCATGCTGAGGCCCACCGTGCCTGTGGTCAGGGAGCTGGGCCCATGTACTCAGTGCTGACCAGGGAAACTTTCAAGTCTCCCCCACCCTTGTGCATCTATGTGAGAAGAAGGCTGATAGTACTATCTTGGTTCTCATCAAAGATTGCAAGAAGTTAAGTTTTTAAAAATAAATATGCTACTGGGGGGAAAAAAGTAGGTTCTTTATTTCAGGGAAAAAGGAGCATTTTATTATGTGTTTATGGCCATTGTTCTGAAAAATACAAAACTAAAACAAACAAAACTACCCCAAGATTCTCACAAGTCACATCAGAGCAATTACCTTCTTTCCATGGATGGATGCCAATACCCTCCATGTGCAGAGTGAGCTGCGGTATGATTTCCGATGAATTGGGGGAGAGATAGCTCTACTCCCTCACTGCAAGTGGGAGGCCAGGCCTGGGTACAGGGAGGTCCCCTGAGAAGACCCCCTTCTGATCACAGCTACACCAGCCCTCAAATACAAGTGCCTCTTATTTCAAGTTATCTGGTGGAGATAGACAAGTTCAAATGTTCTTACTTCTGGTTTGTTTCGTCCAAGTCCTCACAGCAAGAAGTAATATGACTCTTGGCTAACCTAGAATTGACCAGAAAGTTTTAGGGACTTGGTATAACTCATCTCTTCAGTTTTTTTGTTTGCTTGTTTGTTTGTTTGTTTTGCTTTGTTTCATGAAGTCCCCTCATCGCCATGGAGCCTGGTGAGCACTGACAGGCTCTTCATCTCCTTCTCTCATCCCTCTCCTGGGCCTCATGTGTTATGTCTTCCACTCTTCCCAGGCCAGACCCAACCCCACGAAGCAAGTCTCTCATTTACCTCAGATTCCCTTGAAAGCCAGTTTCTTTGGCTCTGGCCTTTTAGAGTTTATGGAAGAAGGAATGTTTCTAAGACCTCTGGTCCTTTCTCTTGATATTACTATCTCCTTTGTCAATCATGACTCTGATATTTCTTGTTATCTTAATGAATTCTGTCTCAATTTATTTCACCAAAAATTCCCTCCCTAGAAGGGGACTGGGACAGAGAACATTTCTCCTTGTGCCATTTCTCGGTTCGGTGACTGTCCTCCAGTATTAGTGGTGTGTCTCTACTCATGGCTGATGTCTGTATGTGTTAGTTCCCTGTCCTGGTTCCAGAATTTACAGACTGCCACATAGTAGGAATTGTGGAGATACTTATTCAACAAATGAATAAATGAATTCAGTACCAATGATTATCGGTTGATGGATTAGGCCTGTAGACAACCATTGCAGCACAGGATAGTATTGGAAAGTCCCTCTTTGATCCAGAAATTATCAGGTGTAGGGATTATTTTCTCTAATTAAGAGAACCTATTAGGAACTAATAGAGAACAGGCATTCTTGCAAAATGGGCATTCTTTTAAACTGACTTACCAAGGAAAAATTTTATTTTTTATTAATATTTGTCTTGGTATTTTTTCCCCTTAAGAAGCCCACTTATGAAGTGTGGTACAACTTGCCAAACAGTAATGCAGCAGTATTAAATGTAGAGTTCTTTTAATAAACTAATCCTGTCTCCCTTGCTGAAGCACAGTATTTGGAGAAAATATGTGTGTGTTTGCTGTTTGTTTTGGAGAGATCTTATTTTGCAAACAAAACTTTAAAGAAACACATATACACAGATTAGCAGTATAGCTCAGTAGTGGGGCATTTGCCCAATACACTCAAAGCCCTGGGTTCAGTCCCCAGCAACACCAAGACAAACAAAAATCCCACATGTATACAGAGCCTTATGTGTAAACTGTCTGCTTTTTGTAGGCTTACTTTTGCTTTTGCTTTTCATCTCTGAGAGTAAAAGTTGGCAAATGAAACATAATGTCCCATTTCTAGTTCTGTGATTGTCTTCCAAGGATGGCTACATCTGCCTCTGCTGAAGGCTAAAATAAGTGAGTTTTAATGAACAGGAATTGTTACTGATGACCTGTGCAGGTACTTAGTAGGTCACATTATTTAACTGTAGTCAAATCACAGAGCATAAAATGTATAGGGGTTGATACACAAGCTCGAGTGTGTGTGTGTGAAGCCTTCCCTACTTTACCTCCGAATGCCAATAGCAGTGTGGAAGATGGGCCTCCTTACATGAACACCAGAGCTAAGTGTCAAGATGACATTTGTGAAAGAAAAGAAAACAAAAGCCCCTAGTACTATCTCAAAGTGACAGAAGGGACAGTGGTGCCATTTGAACAGTGGTGTCTGTTACAGTCCACAGTGGGCTGGATGGCTCTTTGTTTGCTGATCGAGAGAAACCTCTGGCAATGTGATTTTTTGAGGTACTTGAGCGCAAGGACACAATGGCACAATGGTGTGACTTTTATATAAAGCATAGCAAAACTGTATGAATAAATCTCAGCCTGAGTACAAGTTTATGCAAGACTCTAAAAGTGAAAATGGAAGCCTGTTAGTAAGGCAGAACTGGAAAGGCCAGTCATTAAACTTAAGTCATCCTAACTGGGCCAACTCCTCTAATAACTCCAACTGCATGCCCACCCCCTCTCAGACACTCATCCCAAACACCACTTGGTGCATTCCTCAGTGTGGGAGAAGACAAAAAAGGCCAGGCTTCAAAGGTGCATCTTGCAGTGGGCCTGAGCCTAGCTTTGTCCAAGAATTGTCCCCATAGTTCATTACCAAAGTATATTGGGAGATATAGCTTGAAGTTCTACTTCATGGACTCTTGCTATTTTGTTGGTTTTTCACAGAAGGAAAAAGAGAGATACAGAAGGCTTAGCCTGCATGAATGGAATCTAGGAAGAGAAAGACCTTAGAATGGGGCCTTGTGACACTGGTCTAAAACTGGAGCACTTCTATGAATGTCTTATTCTCTTGTGTACCAGACTTGACTGGAAAGGTGGCTTCTGTACTGAGGTGAAATATATTTGTTGGAACCTTCCCTAAGTGATTTAGTCTCTTCATCTAAGCAACTAAACTTTTAGTTTGTCAGCATCTTGAATGTACAGAGCCAGACAGCCTGGGCTGCTTCCAACAACGTCTCCAGTATCTAGTGTTGTCTGCTTCTGACAGGTACTCAGGAAATGGTCCATGGAAAGCAGAGAGAAATACAACTGTACATGGTAAAGAAATGGATGTAAGAAATTAAGGTGGTCATAGAATTCTCTGTATTTAATATGTCTCCAAATTCACTGTCACATCCTCAGGGAGCCTTTCCAGGACTATCTTATATATAAGATATGATCAAAATATACAGTGAATGTTTAAAAGAAAATCATTGCCATTAAATCTCTTTCAAACACACCCCCAGCCATGGGCTTTCAAACACACTTCACTCTACTACTTTCTGAAGCACTTCCGGAAGTCCTCTTTCTCCTCTTTAAGAGTGACCAAAACTACTCTCAGTGCTGCAGCTACATATCATCCAAGAGAGAGGCAGCCTCATAAAAATATTATGAGGTGTTCTCATCTAGCTGTGGGACAGTATGATTTCTGGCTCTTTCACAAAGGGAAAATGACTCTGAAAGGAAATGTTTCAAAGCAATTCAGGGTTTTGATGTAGCTATCACAAGGCACTTGAGGATATAAAGAGGACATCTAGAACTGCTTCAGAAGGTAGCAAGAAGGATGTATGTTTGAAGGAAGGGAATATTTTAGGAAAATTCATGGAAATGTAACTTTTACTTAAAATTTTTTAAATTTTTTATTGAAATGGGTACATTTTAGATACAATAGCATGATCACACTCAACATTAACAATTTGTAATTGTTATATGTATATGACATGACTTGTATATTGTATATGTATATGACATAACTTGATTCTCATTTTTCCCTTTCCCTATCCATCCTATAACCCTCCAACCCTTATACATAAGCTTTGTTTCCTTCTTCTTATTATCATCACAGTTTTTTCTTTCTTCTCATTTCTTTACCCCATCCCATTTCCCTTTGAACAGTTTCTATTTTACAATATCTAACATACATTCTAGAACTCATTTACATTTTCAGTTTCTCATATCAGAGAAAAGATACAGTATTTACAAATCTAAGACCTATTTATTTCACTTATGAGTATGTCCTGAAAGTATGTCCATTTGAGTATGAATGACTCAAACTTGTCATTTTTTGTGGCAGAGTAATACTCCATTTTATAGAAAAACCACATCTTCTTTATCCAGTCTCCAGCTAATGGACCTTTGAGTTGCTTCCAAGATCTAGCCATTATAAACTGAGCTTCTATAAACATGGGTGCACATATGTTGCTGTGATATGAATCTTTTAATTCTTTCATGTATATCCCTAGTAGGGGAATAGCAGGGTCAAATGGCACCTATAATTCTAGGGGTTTTTTTAAACATCCTTCACACTGATCTCCATTGTAGTTGTACAGGTCTACATTCACACCACGAGAAAATTTTAAATTTAAATACACTAGCATCAGATCTGAACTCCTCAAATCACAGCTCCCATCATTTTCCCACCTTTACTTTGTTACTTTTACCTTGTTTCATTCTTTTTCTTAACATCTGTGTGACATAGTAATAAATAGTTATTTGCAGGGTTGATTTTTATTCTTTTGTTTTGTTTTGTTCTGGTACCAGGAATCAAACTCAAGACCTCATTCTCTCCAGGCAAGTGCGGTGCCACTTAGCTACATCCCTGGCATTGTATTGTTATGTTTTGAGTCTCCTTCCCCTCTAGATTATAAAATTCCTACCGTGGAGGTCTTTTTTGTTGCTGTTCACTGAGATACCACAAAATCCAGAATGAATAGATAGAGGTATATGTATATACACACACACACACACACACACACACACAAATCAGTATAACTTATGTCATATGGGGGGGGGGGGACATGGCATAGTGGTTTAGAGCACAAACTGCATATCCAGAATTCCTAGGCTCATTTCTAACCATCACCGTGTCACTAGCTGTGTGGTTTTAGAAAGTTACTTAATATTTTTCTTTCTTATTTTCTGCATCTCTTTTATGGTTTAATAATAATGACTACTTGATGAGGCTTTAATAAAGACCAAGTGAATCAGTACCTGAAAATGGCTGAAAGTGATTTCTGGTATTAAATAAAATCCCAATAAATGTGAATAATGCATGTATGTGTGTGTTTAATTATAGTTTTCCTGATGTGAAAATCACTCATATCTGTGTTTAGTCACACACCCGCGCATTGTGATGATTTAATCTGTGAAAGAAAATTGAGAAGAAACAAAAGTGGGAGAAGAAAATTTTCCAATGGCTAAAATAAAGAAAACAAGGGGAAATAGATATCAGAGGGAAACCAGAGCAAAGGAATAGAGTAGTGTTTTTAAGCTTTACTTAACAAAAAAGAAATGTTAAGGTCTAAGGAGTTTGGGATTTCCTGGTGTTAAGAATCATCACATATTTTTTAAAAGTTAACTTTCCTGAATTAAAATATGGATTTGTAACTATGCCTTTGAGCCAGCTTCTTATGCATGTATCATGAAATGAATCTAAGAATAGCTCACAATAAGTTCTAAGCCGGTAACAAAAAAAGGCAGGAAACAGGAAGGAAGAAAAAAGGAAGGAAGGAAAGAAAGACAGAAAGAAAGGAAGGAAGAGAAGGGAAGGAAGGGATGGAGGAAGGCAGGGAGGGTCGGAGGGAGGGAGGGAAAAAGTCTGACCTTCAGCATTGGATTTAGTGGCACATGCCTACAATCCCAGCACTCCAAAGGCTGAGGTAGAAGGATCACAAATATTTCAAAGCCAGCCTGGGCTACATAGTAAGTTCAAGGCTAGCCTGAACTACGAAACAAGACACCATCTCAAAGGAAAACAATTTTCAACCAACACATTGAAACATTCAAGGAGAAGGAATAAAAATAAAATGTATTCTTAAGTCTCTATGTTTTGTGAACAATTCAAAGTACCATGGAGAGAGCCACTCCAGATCTCAAACATATTTCGAAGACTGACACGTAGTTAGCACCGGGGCTTCGGCCCTCCGTCGTACAGTTCTTACCTAATTTTGGAAACTGGCAAGCTGCATGGAAATACGTACTCTGCTCTTACTTCAACATTTCCTAAGAAAAGAACTGTTTGCACAGCTCAGGAATGAGGAAGGACAGGGGATGATGGGGAAAGGTCTCATCCCAGATAGTCGATGAAAGCTGGCATCACTGGGGAACGTGCAGCACACTTCCACATTTTATTTTTACTATCAAGTCTTTATTGATACATTATGAATACTCATCATCATTGCATTCAACATTGAGAGTTAGAACCAGAATATGACATGACTTGATTCTCATTTTTCCCCTTCCTCCACCCACCCTGCAACTTCTCATCCCCTATCTACATAGGCTGTGTTTCCTATTTTTTTATTACTATCACTTCCATGTTTTTTAAAAGTACACTTCAATGTTTTTAAAGGGCATACTAAGTAACCTATCAAACATAAATAGGACACTTGTCTGCTATTAAAAGGTACTTGTCTCTTCTACCATTTTTCCCTTTCATAAAGTTGAATTTGCAATTTGTTTTCATATTCATTCACGTTATGGATTAATCAGCAACCTTACAAAAGGCAGCATTCTTATTCCATTTGGGGAAGGGATGTTGAGAGCAGAGATTGTGGAAACTGTGCGTGTACTTAGCAAAAGGACTCAACTTCTGTCATCTCAGACTGCTTTATGGTCTTAGGACTGTTCTCTTTGCAAAAACCTAACAATTTTTCTTTGTCATTTTCTTCATCATTGTCTTCACTCAGTATTTAGCATTCTGTCTTCTCTAGAAATCAAATGTCTTGGAAATGATAACTAAGGAAAGGAAGTTAGTACAGTTACACTACACACCCTGCAGTACCTATAGTAGTTGTTCCTAAAACTGAACTTAACAAGTTGGGATCACTCACAAGTAGAAAACATTCCACTCTGTTGTATTCACATGAACTGAGTGTCTGAGTGGGTGCCATGTATTCAAACTTTTCAAAGAAAGGTGATCTTTGACTTAGAAACGTTTTCAGTGGTGGAAAAATAGAAAGCATCCATCACTTCATACCTTATATATTATCATTTCCTGCAGTGCTAACACTTTCTAGAAGGATCAGGATCTGAATTCATCTTGGAGCCTCTAACAGCAGCCAGCATTGTTTTCTGGGCTAAACATATCTTCAGTGCCCAAGGAGTGTGTTGGGGGAATAAGTGTTAGTGAATGAAGATAATTGATGCTTAGGAAGCAGTGCCCAAAATGGACATTTTGACCTTAAAACTCCAATGAAAAATCCGTGGTTTTTATGTGTCTTTCTTTAAATTCCCTCCACTGGGTTACTACCAGAAACATAATCTGCTAAAAGTACTTTCCTCAAGGGTTTCTTTACAAAAGACAGAAATTTGTGAAAAACATGGTAACTCATGTAACTTTTTTAGCAACAGCAAACAGGTAACAATGAACAAGCTGTGACTGTAGGAGATGCAGTGTTTTCTGCTTTGCTAATCTCAAAAATGATGATTGGTTGTTAAGCTTTGGCTATGTTGCTGCAGCCCAGTGCCACAGTTCCTTCCTTTCTTGGTTTTAAATCTTGGAACTACATGATCTAAACTACTTAGGATCTACGTGGAACTACATGATCTAATAAGAAGGAATTACCAGACTTTTAGTAATTATAGACCTCAAGCAGTGTGTTTAATTCTAACACAGAATTAGGTACTTGTCTCTTCTACCATTTTTCCCTTTCACAGTTATACTGTATAAGGCATCATTCTTTTCCTACTAATCCTAAATAATGTAATGTACTTGATATTTTCTGCAAGCATCTCTCCTCTGAAGCAAAAACTGGGCCAAGACTTTCCTTTCATGGAACAGGAAACCTTTTCTTTGGATTGACAAAAAGAGTAGGGAAAATATTGGTGTAAAGCTGAGGTTCCTCACTACAGTGGACACATTAGCTTTGGGAAAGCTGTAGCCATCAGTCATTTAGCATGTACATATATGTTATTATATTTCTTCACAGGGTGTTCATAGGTTTAATGATGGTCTTAGCAGGGTTATATAACACTAGGATATTTTACCACATCATTTCTAAAATTCACTCCTTTAATCAATCCCTCAGCCGAAAAAAATTGAATCTTCTTCTGCTTTAAAATATCCCAATATAAAGTTTCTGTCTCTTCTTATTACTCATTACTCCCCTCTACTTCCAAGGTTACACCTCTGATTGAAAGACAGAATATGGTAACTTGGACAAAATTAGTTATGGAGTCAGTCTCTGGCCATTTTCCTTAATATGCCACATAGACCCTTTAATTAGCGACCTACCTTCTGTGTCACTTCAGTTACAGGATCCGCCTTCAGTCCCAAAGGCTGCAACATTATAGTAAAGAAATGACAAACAGAGACCTTTTGACCAAAGATTTGCATTTTTCACTATCCCCATTCTGTCCTAAGTCTTGGGCAACAAAATCCACATGAAGAAATATCCCCTAAAGAATCTATTTGTAAATGATATCTGGAAATAGATTAATAGGTGTCTTGTTTAACTGCAGATATCTAAAAGATAGTTTGAGGGTCTTCCCCTACAGCTTCTTTCTGGGTGTTCTGTATTTTTTAACATTCACATTTAAGCTCTGTTAAGTTCTCCCTCCACAAAACGGAAGGGGGTATGTTGCATGCGTGTAAAATTTCCTTTGAAAATATCTATGAAAACATTTATAGAAATTATCGGAAATGTGATTAGTCAATTTTAATTTGTGAAACCTCTGAGATATATCTTCTTCATACTTACTTGATGCTTTATATTATGTAATTTAAACAGCTTTTTATTGTTTGGCAAAATGAGCTGATGTACCTTTATCTTCTTTTCTCCAACAGAGAGACTGCCACGGAGTTAGCCGGGAGCCCACCCAGGTGAGCAGCTGACTTGGCTGATTTTGTAGCTGGTTTCGGGCCCACAGAAAGAAGGACTTTGTCCTCCTTCAGACAGCTTTCTTTCTCTTCCTCCTCCATCACTATGTACATGACAAAAGTGTGTATGAGACAAATACAAATGATTTCACCGAGAAGTCATGAGACTAATGTTCACAAATGACTTCAAAAGAGCATACTCATTGCTTTGAACTTATATTATATATTTGGGGATGGACGTATGAGCTATATTTATCTTTGAAATCATAATGATACTATTTCCTTTATTGTACTTATGGGAAATGGCAATGTGAAGTCACTTTGCATTATTTTTATTCCCTCAGTGTGTTAATTATAATTGTTGTGTTCAGAGATTTATAGATGAATGAAAGAATCTTGAACTTTTCCTAAAGGATCTATATCATGGTTTTGATGGTATAAATACATTTTTAATTTTTTTAATTTAAATATATAGTAATAGCTCAAAAAAGAGGTATGCAATTGGTCAATTTATACACTATGTTTTATGTTAATGTATAAAATGATTGTAGGGTGCAGGATCTAGACAGCTACCCACCAAGAATGCTTAACAGGATTCAATGGAAAACAGGAAAGAAGAAAGGAAGGAAGGGAGAAAGGAAGAAAGGAAGGAAGGAAAGAAAAGTGACCATGTTTTTGGAGGCATTGTCTATCTCTGCATCTGATTTTGTGGCTAGGATTATACCTCTGTCTTCAAAGGTCCTCCCAAATCACTCATGAATAAATTAATATGTCATAGGGCATTGTCTGGGAACTGTTGAAATGAAAATTAAGAAAGCCTCAAAACAGAAAAAAGAAGAGCAAATATATATGATCATAAACAGCCCTTGATAATAGGGAAAAGTACAAATGCTCTCCATCTGGCACAGGAGATAAGCGCATTGGGTTGCTTTTGTATGTAAAGAAAAACTTTGCTTATAGGATCATGATTAATATTGCCAAAGACTGTTTACTGTGATCCAAATATTTGAATTCCTGTGTATCTTCATATTTTGGATAACTTCCCAAAGAAACATTTAAACCATGTGCCACTTTACAGCCATCCATGTTTTCTGCTTTTTGTATTCTTGCTGAGTTTATCATTAGACTTTCACTCTGAAAAAGGTCCACTATGAAACCTGAGCATTCCATCATTTCCGGGGGGGGGGGGGATGTTTGTGGTGAAGAAGTTAATCCTGAAATAATGGAATTAGGGCTGACTTCCAAACATTCATAGAACGGCTCAGCAGTGGATCACCTCTGTGTTGTCAGAGCAGACCCCCACCATGCAGTAATCGTGCAAATGAAAATTACTTGAATGTCTGAAAATCTGCAGCCACCTTCCGAATTCTATTAAGTAGTGTTCTACAATGAATACCAAACAGCCATTCACACATTCCCTAGGAATGATCTTCTGTTGTTGCTGTTTTATTACTCAAGGGACAGTCTGCTGTCTTCAGGAGTTTGGTGGGTGGTATGCTGGTAATGAGCCTACTTATTTTGTGTCATGATTTTTTGTTATTATTACATTGATTCACGTTGAAAATAAGCAACATGCCAACAACCCCACTCTAACTACAGCTCGCAGTCATTGTGGTCCATGACAACCAGGAAGTGAAAAATAATATGTCAGTTATTTCTCAGTAATACTTTTTCTTTCCTTTATTGAGACTTTTATTGGTACATTACTTATACATACTGTTGATTGCACTCAACAATGAAAATTTTTTCCAGTATATACTGGAAAATAATAGGTGGTCAAAGACTTTTTTTACTTTCCACAAGAATAGTTTGCTTATATCTATTATCGGGTATTTGCTTTCTTTTTTTTTTTCTTTCCCCTTTATTAAGTTTATTGGTACATTTTAGGTATAGATTATGATCACATTCAGCATTAAAAATTTGTACTTGTACAAGACGTATTTTGATTCTCACTTTTTCCCATTCCTCTGCCTCTCCCAGCCCTCTCTCTATATAAATTTTGTTTCTGTTTTTTTGTTCATTTTTTAATCATCAAATTTTTCTTTCCTTTCTTCAAATTTATTTACCCCCTTCTCCTTTCCTTTTGAACATTTTCTTCCTATTTCACAATACTTATTATATATTCTGGACCTCATTTAATATTTCCTTCTTTACATTAACATAAAATAACATATATTTGATGATGAAGACTTCCTTGATATCCATGTTATTTCTTTAACTGACACTTATTTGTTTGTAAAATCTTGGGGAATTTCATTAGTTTTTTGGCTTTCAGCCTGTTTTTGGAGGGCCTGTCACCAGAAAAATGCAACTAAGCCTTCAGATACTTGGGAACCATATAGGACAAGACCTCGGTAGTTATTTTGTTGTTTGTCAGCTCATGATTAGTGGAACGTGGCACTCTGAGTTTTGTACCCTTTTAGTCATAAAAGCCTGTTTGTGCTGTGACATCTAGGAAAAAAATGGAAAATTTCAATTCAGGCACCTGCTACCTAGTGATAAGTGGCTAGAAAGGGAGACAGTGGCATTTTGTAAGTTTTATGGTTTGATTTTCATTGGTTTTGACTGTCTTGAAATTTTCCAAAAGGCCACTGTTGCACAAGGGTAGAGTATTTCAACTTTAATTGCCTTATGTGGCATTGATGTTACTTAGCTGCCCACTGGTTGGTAATATTCCGTGAACATTTGCAAATCTTGTGGCAGTGGATTGTGCCTTGGTAGTTAAAAATGCTTTGAAATTGAAATGAGATATGTGTGCAAGGTGCTTGAACAAGCCCCAGGTTTGTTTTTCATTACTAATGATAACCTAATGTTTTTTAATTCTTGCCACTGCTGAAATCAAAGCTTGGTAATAATATGTCACCAGAAAAAAAAATTAGATTATATGAGCAACATGCACTAAGCATTGTAATTAGGTTATAAATATTAAAACCCAGGATCTTGTCAGTATTAAAACAAATATTTAAACTGTCTACATATATAACTCATGCTGTCCTCTGTGTCTAAGCAATGGAATGTGTGATTCCGTTTCCAGATCTATGAAAATGTCCTGTATGTCACTCCTTGCTGTTATTCTTACTTGTATATATATATATATATATATATATATATATATATATATATATACTCGTGGCTATATATATATGTACATATACATATATATGTACGTATACATGTATATATGTATGTATACATATATATGTACGTATACATATATGTGTACATATACATATATGTATGAACGTACATATATGTGTATATATATATATATACTTTAGAGATCTCAGTTATTTTTTTCTCATTACAATCACATTTTTCGAGACTTATTTTTCATGGTAAGGAGCATTCAGTTTAGACAGAAGCATTTAAATCATAATGAACCCCAATAGTTCAAATAGGGTAGAGGCAGTATATTAATTATGATATACTGGGGCTTTAGTACAAGTGAGGCCTATGTGGATAAAGCTTTATTTTGGATAGCAGAAGAAAGGTGTAAAATGAGACTTAGATCAGTAGAGATTTTATAGTAATCATGCACTGTTAACTGTTGTTTTTGGAAAAGAGAGCACTTTAATTTCCTGTTAACACAGTCCACTATGTTAAGTAAACTATGGAACATAAAGGGATTTAATAGACCTTCACAGAATTATCTTAAATACTGCAGGAGAGATTCTCAAGTTGGCTCTTCACTCTCAGAAGTCAGGATGCTCTTTGAAGAGCAAGAAGTATCAGTAAATGAAGCTTAAAATAATTATGTATATGAATCAGATGTCATTTTATGCTACATTTTAGCATAACTGAATGGAGGGGAATACCAAATGTTAAAATCATGAAAGAAGAAGAGTCTTTTACTTTGTATTTTAATCCAGTAACTTGATTTTTTTTTCTGTGTTGTCTGTGATGGGTTTTGGGACATAAATATTAGATGCACTTAGAGTGGTTTAACTTATAATTTTTTGATTTGGAATTTTTTGACTTTATAGTAGTGTGAAAGCAATAGTCAGCAGAAGATGTACTTTGGATTTTAATCTTTTCTGGAACTAATGAGAGGCAATTCAACACTCTCTTGATGCTGGGCAGAGTCCCAGTTGGCCGTTGGTCTTGAGGGCATCTGCCATAGATGTGCTGTGTACAGACAGTATACTGTGTTGCTGAGCGAAGATATTCAGTAGGTTACATTAGTACATGCTCTTTAGACTTACAGTAATTATGATGAGTTTATCAGGACATAGCCCCATCATAAGTGAAGGAGCATCTATATAAATAGTGGAGGAACCCTAGATTCTTAGAATACTATATACAACATAGATTTCATGTTTGAGACCCTCTATCAAGAAAGTAACACTGCCTGGATTCTGTAACTTTCAGAGATGAAAGTCATTCTGTTGCAGCATTATGTATGTAATTCTGGCATTAAATTATGGACTTCTATTACCTGAAATCTGAACAAAACAGATGTCACTAAATGGAAAGCAAGCCTGGCCTTTGTCATTGACCATATTTCTCAGTCACAGATGTAGCTAGTCAAGTAACAGTAAAGCAAAAGATGGCAGCAAAGAGAATTAAAATAAGCTCTGTTAGCTCAACTTGCTTCTTTTGCTTCTCGAGGATTTAAGGTTAGATCTTCTGTTCCCTGTGGAGGGCTTTTGGTAGGTAACACACACATGTCTCTCCTTCTCCTCAACACAATTGACTACTTCTGAGAGATCTTTAAGAAGTGGGAAGATATGCATGTTGGTACTTCCAGGCCAACCTCTCAGTAATAAACAGCTGATGGATAGTTTCTGACTTCTTTACAGTCCCCAAGAAACAATTCCCTCAACTCCCCTGCAACCCAAATCTAGTGCTATTCAATATTGACAAAAGTCATTATTTATTCATTAATTCAACAAAGGTACATCGAGTGCTAGGGAGAATTGTGGGCTCTGTGGAGAAAATAGACAAACACTTTTTCTTCTCCTAAGTAGTTTAGTCTAGTGGAAGAAGTTCAGATGATTCCAGGGTCATGGTCATGTGTTTAATGCTGTAAAAGAAAGAAAAACATCTAAACAAACAGAGCCAGTCACATGAGCTTTTTCCAAGTGGAGAAGGCAAGAACGGCATCAGAAGCCTGCCTTCTGAGCAGGACTTCAGTGGCTGGGTCATCTTGCACCCATGACGGTGGCCACCTCTTCAAATCCCAGACCTCGATATTGCCACAACACACCTCCTGAAGTTTCACTGTTTTGCTGCCAATGAAAACAAGTCCACTGGCCTAAAATCAGTCTCTGTATGCAAGAGTCCAGTTTTCTACTTTCAGCCACCAGCTATCATACTGCACCCTAACTCTGAGGTAAGATGCAGGTAGTGTGATGTATTCTCTCCCCAACCCCTGACCCACACCTCCTCATCTCTCATATGCATCTTGCACTGCATATCTGTGGCTGAATTCTTTCTGGCACCATCCTTTCCTTCACAACAGTCTGAATGGATCCCTCAAATTCATGTGCTGAAACCATAATCTCCAATACAACTGCTACAAGATGGTCCTAATGGGGAGGCTTTTAGGTTATGAGGGCTCTGCCTGGGTGAAGAAGTTAATCTCACTCTAAAATACCTGACTATTCCAAAGATTGATGCAGAAGAATCATGAGTTGGGCAATTTAGTGAGAATCTCACCTTAAAATTTAATACATACACACATACATAGAGTTGCAGATATATCTCAAGGGTAGAGTACCCTTGGGTTCAATTCTAAGCACCACAAGAACTTAAAAAGAAAAGCAAATTAGTAAACAGATAAATAAATGCTTATGAGAATGCCATCCTTGTCTTTTCTGTATGTCTGTCATGTGAGGATGCTTCCACCCCATGTGAGGACATGGTAAAAAAAAAAAAAAAAGTTCACAGAAGCTGCCAGCACCATGGTCTTGGACTACCCAGCCTCTAGGACTATGCAGAAAAAACATTACCTTTTATAAATTAGCCAGTCTGTGACATTCTGTTATAGAAATGCAAGAAGGACTAAGACAAGAGCCCTGGTATATCCTCGGCCATCCTCCCTGTGCCCCTCATGTTCATTCACTACATCACTCAGAGACACAGCAACATCCAATTTATTCCCATGTGTCTCATTGTCAGGGAGGAATCCCTCGTCCATGCCTAAGCCCAGAGGGAGAAGAAGTAGGTTTCTTATATTTTCAGTCTTTTTAATGAGAGATGAATTCTGCCAGCAGTCAAGAGAGAGGAAAATGGCTTATAAGTGGTTTGGGTATGGTATCCACCTTGTACAGCGTTCGTTAATTTTCTCCCTACCCTCTCAGGCAAGCTTTTAATGCCCTTCTGTAACAGAAAGCTGACTCGCTCAAGGTTAGCAGAAGCCTCTATCTAGTTCCACCTAATTTATCCATTTTTAGGCCAGTTATTTGGCCTCTGGCTGCATTCAATCTAGGAGGCACTTCTTTCTCCCTGAAGTGCTTTCTTAGATTTTAGGACACAAAACTCTCCAGGATTTCCTCTTTTCTCAGTGGCATTTTCTTCTCAGTTTTATTCCTGATCTTCTTCCTGTATGTATTTACTGACCTCTCTGTATGGAAAAACCCCAGAATTTTCCTTGAAAATTGCTTTCTTCACTGCTGGGAAAGATATAGAAAGATTTTATACAGGTCCTCAGTTTTGAAGATTATGTTTATGCTGAAACGACCCGATTTTGTAGCTCCAACCCTAACCTCTCCCTTGAGCTTCAGATATGAATATCTGACCACTGATTTGACATGTTGACTTGAATATATAATCTTTTTTGAGGCAGGGTCTAGCTTTGAACTCACTGTGTAGCCCTGGCTACCCTCAAATGCATGGTAATCCTCCTGCCTCTGCTTCCTAATTGTGGTGCTTCCAGTTGTCTGCTTCCTAAGTTGTCTGCTTCCAGACATTGTGGTGTGTGGTAACCAGGTATCTAACTCAGGACTTTGTGCTTGCCAGGCAGATGCTGGAACCACTGAGCTAAATCCATACCCTGAATGTACAGTCTTAAACTTGATGTGGCTGAAGAGAAATTCCTGGACACTCCTTCAGCCCACCTTCCTACCACATAGCCTGCCACTGGAAGGAAAAATGCTCGTGTCATTTACTCCCAGTTAGCAGAGATACCATTTACCAGGTATACTGACTCAGCCTCCAACATTTATCTGTATATTGTTCACTGTCTCTCTTTCTAAGCCTTTGTCAGTGCTACCTGCACACCTGGCCCCCTGTTTGGTCTCTTGACTTGCTCTGTTGCCATTTACTCTCCAATCGCCACCTAAGTTACTTTAAAAACTATGTCACAGTTTCATAAAGTTGGCCTAGTTCAGCTCCCAGAGGTTCCTTCTGTCTGTCTCTGAAAACTTTTCCCCTTTCTCCCTTCCCTCACATTGTCCCACCATGGCCTTCCCTGTTTATTCTTTCCCTCTTCTAATCACCTCCGATGTATTCTTCTAGACTGGGACTGTCAAACTATACCCCATAAATGAACTCCAGCCCCTGGCGTATGCTTATAGATCAATTTTCATCAGAATACAGTCATGTCCACCTGCTTATGTGGTGCCTAACCCTGTCTTTACACCACAACATCAGGGTAGAGGAGCTGTGGCAGAGATAGTGTGACCTGATGAGTCAAAAATATTTACTGTTTACTCGTACAGAAAGGTTGTCTGACTTCTGTCCTAGATGTGTAGTATGTGTCCCTTTCTCATGATGTCTTCTCTGCCCTGAAGGGTCTTATGGACCTTCTGTTTGTTCCCAAATCCCCTTGTGCTAACTGCTCTCCTAGCATTTTCACCCCCGATGGTGTAACTTATGTGAGATTTCTATACCTTTTCCACTAAGCAGGAAACATGTTGTAATCCCATTATTATTCACCGCCTATCTCCCATGCCTAGCACTCCTTGGAACATAGTAGGCACTGCATAAATATTTGCATATGTGTTTGACTATCTGGGGGACTAGATGCTTGAATTAATTAGTAAATGTTTGAATAAATGAATAAATGTTTGAATTGGGAAAGGAAAGAATAAGGATCAAGGAAACTTTCTCATAAAGATCCAGGGATATATCCTGTAATAGGATTTCTGCTCTATCACCTTTCCTTCTCTGTTCCATGCTTTAAAATCTTTGGTATACAGAAAATTTCAGCTAATTGACAAGGAGCATAGTGACCTAAATTTGATTCATCCCAAACTGTCCAGAGCTATTGCTGTTGCGTATTGTGGTTGAGCTATTGCTGCTTTTTAGAGGCTAAAGAAACCAAAGTTTGAGCTCAGACACACTTGAATCTTGTCTCAGTAATGTCTCAATTTTGTGAACTTGAGAAAGTTAGTAAATGACTCTGCCTCAGACTTTTGCTTATGTAATTTGCACATATTATGATACGCCTCTGAAAGTTATAATAAAGAGAGAGCCCCATAAAGTATTTAACTCAGTGTCTGGCACACAATAACCAACCAATCAGCACATGGTAGCTGTTATAATGCATTCCAACGTAACTTTTATTTTTGACCTGGGTGTCACAGCATCGGCCAGGTAGGTCTCAAACACATCAGCAAACATGATTCTCAGCCTCAGCCTCCTAAGTAGCTAAGACACAGACATACACCTATGTGCCTGGCTCAAAAATATCTTTATTCTAATTTTTTTAACCAACATTTGGACCATGTTGCTTTTCAAGAAGCCTAGTTTTTAAAAAATCCACCCTGTGTTCTAATCCCAGTTCAGCCACTGACTAGTCCGATGACCTGGTATATGTTTCTTTATTTTTCTGTGCCTCCTTTTCTTCATCAGTAAAAGGGAAGAGTAATAGGAGCAGCTGTCCTAAGTAAAATAATCCGTGCAAAGAATAAGTGTGGTGATATCTGTAAATCCTTCATACATACATATTCCTTTATTGTAACAAAGCAAAGGGTACATGTTACTTGCATTTGAGGTAGAGAATGAGGGAGTACCAAGCCACTGGCCATATAAATCTTCAGTCCAGGCTATAATTAGTCAGTGCCTAGATTTTTGCCTTGCCAAGAATGACTCTTGTTCGTCTAACACAAAATATCCTGTGTTAGATTTAAAAAAATCCCTGGACTTTGCTATAGGACATGAAAACAATGTCTTCCAAAGAGAGGGTACAAATGGATACTGATTTATAATGGTTCATCTTATAATTTCTCAACTTTACCAGGACACAAGAGGTACCCATTTGGTAGAAATGGGTACTTTGAATTTCTAATTTGGTCTTTTCCCAGGCTGGAAACATTTGGTTCAGTTGTCTACCCCATTACTGGGCAGCTTCCAATCAACTGTAGAATTAGGAGGGGAGAAATACTACTGCACAGTGTACTATGTGACCAGAGTTTTTGGATACAAATAATGACATGATAATATTCAACACTTTGTTATTTAATAATGACCTCACATTAGGTGATTTTGTGCAACTCTAAGCTAATGTGTGTTTTGAGCAGGTTTAGGATAAGCTATATTATCTTTTAGGTTAGGTTATTAAATTTATTTTTTGCTTTAGGATATTTTGAACTTGTGATGGGCTCATCAGAATGTGGCCCCAGCAGAGGTCCGTGAGCATCTGTATATGCAAATACTGTGGGCAGCTCTAGCAGGAACATGGTTTTCATTAACTCACCAAATTACCCAAATCAAAACATTTCATTCTTTATAGATGCGTATAACACTCTGTAGTGACTGAATTAAATTACACTTGTTTTATAATATAATGTTCTGATGTGTAACAGACTATCAAAGGAAGGATCTTTCAAGGAAAACTTTAGAATATTGTTAAGTTACTCACTGCATGACCTATTTAGACTGCTCAGATTCTTCTAGTTGTAGACTGCATAATTAAATTTTAAATGGAACATGATAAAGAAATTATACTGGTGATCTCCAGAGATTTTGATACCCTATTTGGCTTTTTATAAGACTATAGCAAAGGCATCGTTTAAAATTTAATAAAGGCCTGCCCTAATTTTTTCTCCTTTTAGATTTTCCTTATCTGCTCCATAATTCAAAGCAATGCTACATGATCCACAAGTGTTACCTGAAATAAATATTCAAAATAAAAATCCTTTAAAAGCACATTGATCCCAATTTGAGAATTCCATTATTTTTGCATGAGAGCTTTTATGAAGCACTTGAACTCCTGTAAGATAAAACCTACCATTTCCTGAATTTGTCACCATAGAGAACTGAATCTCTGTTCATGGTTGATCGAAGCACACCTATCTTCAGGTTTTACGGAGCAAAAAGAAGGCAAATGGTTTCTGAGCAAGAAATAATTCTCCAATTAGAGTTTCTTATTTGCTGTGTAAAAGTTATACTACTTGAGAGTACTAGAGAGAAAACACAATACACACACAGACACACACAGACAGACACACACACGCTTTCAGGAAGAAGAGCCAATGAGAAGAACTCCTAGCTTGGGTATCCTAAGAGCCATTGGAGCCTCTTGGATAAGTAATTTTTGTTTGATAATCTTTTGTATTCTATTTTTTGTATTTAAAGAGGTACTGTTGAGATAAAATTATATATTAAATATAATTCTCTTATATCATTAAAAACACTTTCTAAGATAAGATACAGTACCCCTATTTTGAGTGACCACGTTTTGTCATGTTTCCTTGAGGGGTCTCAGATTTTGCTTCCCTCTGACCACTGAGAAAACAGGTGGAAGAGTTTCTTTTCCTGCTCGGGTCTGACTTGGTTTTCATACCTTCTGAAAGGTTTGCTCCCATTTGTGTTTGGCCTTGTCAACCTGTCCAGACGATATGAATTAATGAACTTTACTCTCATTTACACACCTAGTTTTACATCTACAAAATTCTCCTTTCCAATTAGATTTTATAAACATTTCTATTATATATGTTCTTCACTTTCTTTATGGCAAATATGCAGATTTCCTTCTGAGGCCAAACCACTCAAGCATCCTGTGTATTTTCAGATTTCAAATAAGCAACATTAAATTCACGAAACAATGTGTAAAACCAAGCTGAGGCAGTGACACAAGCTGACAGAGAAAGTAAATTCACTGTGAAGCCTCCCTATTTATCCTTAACCCTCTGCTTGTCACGCTGTGGAGGGACAGTGAGGCCCTAAGGAGTAACACTCAGCTACCCCAGGATTCTACTGAGCAAGTCATTGTGGAAACAGAATTATCCAGTGAGCAGGAGGATGTTTTGCTTTCCCAGCGCAATACAACATTTGAGTCCCTCCCTCCCGCAAGTCCAGAACTGTACAACCCAGGCCAGCATGTGTAATAGTGGCACTTACAGCCCCTGGTTCATTACAGGCCACCAAAACTCCCTTCCAAAGGAAAGGAAAATCATCTCCAAATTAGGCTTTCAGTGAAAAAGGTTCCTATTAAGAGTTCATAGTTTTAAATGAAAACAATGCATGAGGAAGATGCAAAATAAATAATAAAACATCAAAATGAATCTGAATTGGAAGCATCAGTCTTCCCAGATCCAGTACTGGGTACCCCATGAGCAAGGAGATGTATAAGGCTTTACAGGGGATCCCAAGTACCTTCCTCTAAGTAACAAAAGATTCTATGCAGGAATTTAGACTCTTAGAAGCACAGAGGACAATGGCCAATGGGGGCAAGAGGTGGAGAGACACAGGAGTCCTTGGTCAGAGCATGCAGAGTTTTGGTTAGACATGAGAAACATAACTTGGAAAATCTAATGTACCACATTGTGACGTATTTAGTAATAATATGTAGTACATCTGAAATTTGCTGAGAGAATAGATTTTCAATGCTCTTATCACAAAGTCATAACTAGAGATAGTAGTTATGTCAACTTGATTTTATAATTCCACAATATATACCTTTATCAAGAATGTGTGCTTACCATACATAAATTCAATTATTATTTTGTCAGTTAAAATTATTTAAGTATGAATAAATAACAGACTCTAAAACTAGGGCTTTTAATTATGAAAAGAGAAATACATTCTTAGCACCAAGTCTGTCACATGATAAGGTAAAAAATATTTTTGAATATAGTAAGCACTATATAAATTTAAGCACCAAGGAAAATGACAACGTTTTTGTATGGCAATTAGAAAAATTTCACAGGGGAGGACAGATGTCTTCTGTGGGAAGAAACAATAGCAACAAAGCAAAGAGCAAAGAATATGGAGTATCTTGAGATGCAGATTCAGCGAGCCAGACGGTTTGTTAAGAGCATAATGAACTATGAAATTAGAGAACTAGGTAGAGGCCAGGTTGCAAAGCTTTAAAATAATTGAAAAGTTTTGCTCTTGATTTGCTTGGTTTTGTTTTGAGAAGGCCAGGAGCAGTACTTAAGCAAGATAAAGATGAGAGTCAGAGAGTGAATCAACAAGGCAAACCTGGTGATGTCCTGCAAAATGTATCATGGCGGGAAGGGAAAAAATGGAGGATGAGTGGATGACATTTTGTGACCCCATGCAGGTTTTGCTGTTGTCTTCCCATGGTGCCATTCCTTGCCAAACTAGATGAAATGTAAATTTGATAGAGATTCTTTGAAGACAAATAATGTTGGTACAGAGGTCATTGTAATTCTCAGGTGACTTCCAATTCATTCTGGCAATTTGTCAGAAGAAAAAGAAAAAAAAACTTTCTTTGGGTTATTTTCTTTGAGAAAATCTTCCCTGCTGATGCCCCACCTCCATGTCCATCTTTTCCTGACATTCACTATGGAAACTTGGTATGTGACACCATTAGAGGAGCACTCTTGGCAACAGAACTGTGTGTACTGCTTGTTCTCCTTTGGCCTTTCATATCTTGGCCTGGAACTCCTTGGCTGATTTCATCATGTCTGGGGTTTCATCTTTTCTGGGATTTTGCCTGAAGCTTTGGCAGTTGGGTAATATTCAGTTGAGAAAGTCCAGTCTAAGTTCAACTTCCAGGATGTAAGAGTTTCTCTTTAATATTAGAGTGAATTGATACCCAATTTGATGCAATATTTTGGCGCTGCATTTTGTCATTAGCTCCAGTAGGTTCTACATTTTATGAATTTCACCTAAAGTAGCAAGGATGAGTCTGGTGATGCTTTGGGACAACATTAGGAATAACATATCATAAAGTAACTCAGTGATAACTAACACAGAGAAGCATCCCAGCTTGTTGAACTGTGAGCGGTTCACTTGTTTGTTTGTTAATGTGTGTGGCCTCTCAACATCATACAGAGATGTATTAAAGTTGAAAGAGCCATGATCATGATATAGTTATTTAAAGGGGAAATATTATTTAATAATTGAGAAATGAAATCAAAGGAACTAGGCCTGGAAAACAAGATGAAATAAGAGTAATTTTCAGGGATTTTCATAAGCTAGTGACTCTGAAAGATTGCTTCTTTCCTTCACTTTTTTTGCTCTGTTCGTGAATTATCTCCCTTCTCTAATAAACTTGTGTCTTGAAGTTGATTTTTGTAAAGTAGAAAGGGGCCATGAGGCCTTTGGAGGGAATAACAGGTAAAAAAATAGCTACTGTGGGACCGGGGATTTAGCTCAGTAGTTCTGGCACCACCTTGCAGGTGCAAGGTCCTGGGTTCAATCCCCAGTAACAACATATAACAATACCAGGCATGGTGACTCACACCCACCAGCAATCAGTACCACATACCACAATGTCAGGCATGGTGGCTTATGCTTGTCATACCAGTACTCATGAGGCAGAGGCTGGAGGATTGCTGTGAGTTTAAAGCTCACCAGGGCTACATAGAGAGCTCAGGCCCAGCCTGAACTACAAAGCAAAACCCTGTCTAAAAAAAAAAAAAAAAAAAAGCACTACTAGATATGGATCAGTATTCACAGTTTAACATAAAGCTTGTCCAAGAGAACACAGAACACAGAGAATTGTACAGATATTCTCACAGAATGTGATATTTCTCCATGCAATACAAGCTGGTCTGTGAGCTAAATGGAACTTGTCTTCTCGTTCTGTAGATGAATGGACTAATACTCAAAGACTCGAAGGCAAATCCTCATAACTAGACTAGTTGCTGGACAAGTGATATTTACTTGGCATAGACAGAGTCCAGTTATCATTTCAGGGTTCATTTTTGGGGCAATAGAACCAAGGACTCCATTAACAACTTTCTAATTAACTATCATTTTCCCTTATTTTTTGTAACTTGCATCCACCACTCCCACACCCTTTCCACCGTAACCTTATTCTGTCTGTATAAAAGAAAAACACTAAAGCAGGTGTGCATGTTATCTTGATCCTGGTGTAGAACAATGATTCTCAACTTTTGGTAGGCATGTAAGTTATTAGAGAATTTGGTTTAAATGTATATTCTTTTTAGTTTGGGTCAGACCTGGTATTCTGCACCTCAAACAGGCTCACAGAGTTTTGATGATTCTGATTAACAAATAGACCATTTCTTTAGTAGCAAAGATGATGGATGCAGCAGTCACACTCTGGCTACAAGTAACAGTCACTCTACAAACCTTTACCAATCATTCAGAACTTTTAAGAATATGGTACTTCATTATTCCACCCTCTGAATGGTTGGCTTGCTCCTATTTATTTCTGAAAAGATGCTATCATGTGTTTTATAAACTGCATCTGCAGGCTTAATTTCTTCACAAACTCTGTGTTAACTATAAAACCACTCGATGTTTAAAGATACAGGCAATACTCTATTGAGCCCATGTGAGTTTAGAGTACAGTATCAATCAGGATTGGACTTTCCACCGCATACTTTATGATGAGTAGCTGTAACTGAAGGTTTTATTTTGCAAATGTGAAGTATTATTTGCATCAAGCAACTGAATTTTCAGCTGTTTTATCTGTATCAATGACTGTGGACAGAGTAAGTCTAGACAGAATTACTGTATATACGGGGGAGGGGGAGAGAGAGGGTCGGTGTGAATCTGAACTGACTATCATTTTGAAAATGATTCCTGGAAACTGACATTTATTGACTATGCAGATGTTCAACCTGTCTTCGTTTTATTTATTCCATATGAAACTGAAAAGTATTAAAGAAGAATATTAGTTTTGTACTTTCACCTCTATTCCCATGCATCTTGTCCCCTCCACTGCTGTAAATCGAGGTGTCTCAGATATAGCAATCTAATTTGGAATGACTCAAGAGAGATAGAGAGAGAGATAGGTAATGCTGAATATTCAGAATCAAATAAGAAAAAATAATCACTTTAGTGAAAAGCCAGCTGTTCTTTGTTTTCTAATAGGCATGTGATGTTGATGAAAAATAGCATTCAAATAAAGTTTACCAAGTAGAATTGGTTGGATTCAGAATATTATGCTATTTTGCAGAATAGGAAATGTTATTTACATTTAACAAAAAGCTGAAGAGTACAGCCAGTCCAAAGACCCAAATACCAAAGGATTATCTTTAAATTTAGAGAATGAAATATGCTAGTGCATTATATTAAGGCATTGCCTGATAATTCTTTCAGAGAATATGCTTGTGTTTTCTGTGTCCTTCAAATTTCATTTGAATGAATGCTTTCTGTATCTTTGTGACGCTTAGGGATATGTTAAAATACCATTGCAAACATAGCAGTCAACTTAGCTTTAGATGGTTCTGGGCTTGAATTATTTCAGCATCCTGCAATTTGAATTCCTGGAGAAACAATGGGAGCTGCATGACAATTCAGAGATTCTGTTCTATGTCTCCCTTATGTGTTTATAAGTTCAGTAATTTTCCCAAAGAAGAGCCTGAGACAGATTTGAGTCCAAGGACAAAAGGCAATGCCAACATGAGGTCCAAGGAAGAAAGCCAGTAAATCACGTGCATGAGTGAGTTCCTGCCTGGGCACCTGGGATTCCAGCCCACCAAAGATCTTATGAAACTTTGTCCCAGCAGCAAGAAAGCTGCTGTACTTGTTCCTCCGACCAAATCCCTTACCACCTCAGGGTCCTCTGGGGCTGTTGGCTCTTGGTTACTTCTGGACCTGTCCTTTCCCAGGCTAAGCATCTGTAGAGCAAAGAACATCCTCTGCATCCACAGAGAAGACTGTAGGCCAGCTCAGAGAAGGATGAGGCCATAAAAGCGAGTCTCTGGCAATATCTATATTATCATTGTGACCCCTGTTGAACTCCCACAATTTATGACAGTGCCGGACACCTATCAGATCCTGCAAAGGTACTTTTTAAAGAAAGCAATAGAGGGAAAAAGAAGGAAGAAGTGAGAGGGAGGGAGGGAATAGGAGGAAGAAATGAGCGATTCTAGTATAATTGGAACAAAGTCAGCACTGGTGATACATCAGCCAACAACACTGATAGAGCACATGATGCTTCACTTCCGACGTAGATTCCCTAGCTAAGATCGGAATGTTAAATTTGCCAGACATGCATGAGAGGATGGAGGGAAGCTAGACATGAGAAAGTAAGTACTTCTATATATCAGCTACCTCAACTCTGAAAGCTGAGACTGGGGGAACTGACTTCTGTTGCCACTTCTCATATCCACTGAATTTCTTAAAAGTATGCTTATCTTTGGTTATTAAGGATATAGGAGTTTCCAGTGTCCTGAACCACTCATAATTATCAAAGCATTATTGAACTATGGCCTGCTTCTTAGCCCTGAAGAAGATGGAGAATATAGTTTGTAGAGAAGAGAATGCCCAGCGTCCAGACAGACATGAAAAAATTCCTGTTGTCACCTGGATTCTTGCCAGTATCATAAGGTCAAGCACAACACAGACAACTTTGTGTATATTCTGCTAACAAATTCAAATGGAGCATAAAAAAACAGTAAGTTACCACTTACTGTAATACATAGCACAAAACATAGAAATAGCATGTGATTGCTTTCATTTATTATTCTGATATCTTTCAGTATAGAGGCAGATAGTTATAACCTGAGAACATATCTGTCTGGTCAAGTGTGGGTTCAAGCGTATTTCTACGTGTAGTGAATGTGTGTGCAGTGGTGGGGAGTGGAGGGGTAGAGGGGTGGAGGGTTATACAAAGGATTTCTTCCAAAAATAAGTATTTATTGGTCTATTTTTGGCTGGGTCATTTGTATCTTCTGTTTCAATCCTGCTCCTATGAATAATTCTGCAGTGCTAATATAAAACTTGAAAAGGATGTTCCTTACAGAACAGCCCTCTCTCTGCCTATAGCAACAGCATTAACTTCAGAATTCAGTCCTCTTAGCTGGTACATGAGTGATGTTATTATTCTACACCAACAATATGGGGAGGGGAGTACATAGGAAGGCAACATAGAGCATATAGAGTTTGAAAGTTCTGTATCAGTAAAGAGTTAATAAGTTAGAAATACTTGTTCCCTTCCAAAAACATGAGCAGAAAGACCTTGGCAAAGATTGCTGTATTTTTTTTCCTAGAGGAGTGGAGAAATGTCCTCCTGAGACATACGGCTCACATGAACCCAGGGTACTAAGTGTTTTCCTGCCCAGGAGCCTGATGCCATCTCCTGCCATGGGCCTCCCATGACCCTGGCACTGGGTGACAGGCCAGCTACATAGGGTTATGGGAATTCAACCCATAAACGCTTGCTTTCTTCTAGGAGGACTCTAACCTCTCTCAACAATTTCCTCAGACTGATTTATTGATTTAATTTTTGGTTGGCAGTGGTGGTAGTTATAAAGTGAATTTACCCCAGGAAAACAGGATATTTCGGGAGTTCATTAATGCTAACACATTGCACTTGGATCTTAGATCCACTACTCTCCATCTGCCCAGATCAGCTACAGCAAGTACACAATGGCTTGTCCTTCAATTTACTTAGATAGGATGGTATAAATAGTAGACATGAGTTTATTTGGCTTTTCATTGTTAACCTTAAAAATAAAAAGCTGATGTATATTACTACAACTGTATTTCTCATCGGGTTCAAAGAGCGGCAATATATTTTTCTTTATGTATTTTAATTTTGGCCTCAAGGGAAAAAATCCCCATAGATATATTTCTTTTCTGTTATTGAATCTCGCAGCATTGGCTTAATGCTACATTGGTTGTCTGTTTCTGTGTAGTAGATTATCCCAAAATTTAGCTGCTTGGAGCAACAAATGTGTGTTTCAGTTACTCAGAAACAGCATATAGCATGGTTTACCTGGGGACTTATACTCCGAGGTTTCCCACAAAGCTGCAATCAAGGTTTTGGCTGGGCTACAATCTCATATAAAAACATGACTGTGGGAGGACACACTTTCTAGCTCACTTTTGTGATTGTTGGAAGAATTAAATTTCTTCTGAGCCTCAGACTGGAGCCATTAGTTCTAGCCTTTCTGTTGGCTGGCGCCTCCCTCACTGCCCAATGGACCTTTCTATCCAGAAGTTACCTTCCCTTGTAGAAAACAAGAGAGACTAAAGTAGGGCCAGCAAGACAGAATACAACTTCTCAATTATTTGTGGTGAAGTGGATTAATAGCTGGCATGTAAAGAAGAAATTATAAGGTCAAGAAAATACAAGTAGATTAACTGTTTCTATTTCTTTGATAATTGGAAAGTGCCGCACTGTGGCAAAGAAAGGCCAGGTGAGGCTAGCCATGTTCAGGGCTCAAGGTAGGCCCCACATATAGTATTATAACTCCTTTGGAGAAGCAAAATTTCCACATGGGATTAAAGAAGAGTTACTTAAACTGTGGAACCAAAAGAGGGTATGGAGCTGGCATCTAGAAGAAAGCACAAACTCAAAACGCAACACTTACAAAATTGAAAGAAAAGACAAGATTGAGGAAAAGATGAAGATGCTCTAGAAAAAGTCTAGAGCCTGGGCAAAACTATTCTCAAAAAAAAAATCTAGTTATGTCACCATCCAACATTGCTCCTTAATGGGTTGACTCTATAACTTACTTACTTCAGGTTGGGGAACCATACATTAAAGCCAAGTCCTCTGCTCACATAGGAAAAGGCAAACTTAGCCCATATTTACTAATAAACAAGAGTCAGCATATCTTGGGCACTATTAGATTAGAAGTTGCATTAGTCCACTTTCTGTTATTATCTTTTAAAAAAACAAGGTAACAGTTTATAAAGAGAAAAACATTCCTTTTAGCTCATAGTTTTGGAGTTTTCAGTCCATGATCAATTGGCTACATTTTGGGCCTTTGGTAAAGCAGCACACCATGCTGGGAGCATGTGGCAAAACCATTCATTTCACTTCTGTGGTATGAAATGAGAAAGACATCAGTGTTCCAGAATCCCCTTTGACATTACTGTCCCTACTAAAATGCACTTTCTACAAGACCCCTCCTCTCAAAGGTATTTTGCACCTTCTAAAGCACCAAGTTACAGATCCAAGCACTAGCAAAATGCAAGAATCCCTGTTCTATTGCTGAGTCTTGGCATGTGACTTCAAGCCCAGTAAGTCATTTTTAGTCATTCAGTTTAGATAACTGATTTGCAAAGTAAGAGTATTTGTCTTACCAATAAAACCTTAAATATGTTTCTAGAAACATTCATGTACATAGTTAAGGCCAGTAGACATGTTGTTACATATATTGTATAGACTCTTGGCAGTAGTTGTTACTGCTGAACCACTTCCTTATTCCTTATGGAACAAGTCTTCCTTTGGCTATAGGTATAATTTGGAGTCCTTAGTAACCAGATTTGGCCTAGGGAAAGCATTTTGGATGAGAGCAGCAAAGGACCTGGTCTGGCCCCACAGTAATTATACCCACCAAGGAACAGGAGATGAAGATACCTCCAGAAGAAGCATTGACCTAAAAGATTGAGAAAAGAAGTCAGAGTAGGCTCAGAGGTGAGTCAATCACGAGCAAGTAGAAAATTCATTCAAGAATTTCTTCTTCAAAAGGCAGAGGAGACAGAGGTGGTAGTGATAGCTAAGGAGAAACAGTGAAGCTTGAGTTAAGATGTTTCTTAAAGTTAGCAAAAACTTGTGGGTGGTTAAAAGTATGGTAGGAAGAAGACAAAAGAGCATGTGCTCAACAACAAAAGTGAGATTAGCCTAAGAGCAGAGCCAAACTTTATTTACACAGGAAGGAAACAGAAAATGTGCATGTGTATTTACATCAGTTTATCGGACTGGGGGCTCAGTGGGCTATCTAGGTTTCAACCTATGAGTGGCCTTGAGTGATAGGAAAGAGCCTATGAACAAAGGATGCTGTTAACTGACCTCACATGAGTAGGACAGGCAAGGTTGGAAGATGGCTAACGGCGAGCTCCAGCAGCCTTTCTCCTCCTTCTGCTCACTGCTTGTCCTTGATTCGTGGGCTAAGGAGTTCTGTGTAGCAGCAGTGCAGACCCAAGAAGATGAAGAGAAAGGTTTGCCTAAGGTATACCAGAAGTGAGAGTTGACCAGCTAGGGTAGGCCTCACAAGGAAGCCTTGGGCTGCAGAGGATGGTCAAAATTTAGGTTTTTAGGGGAGGAAAAAAAGCAGGTAACATGCACTGACCACCTGCTCTCTCTGGTGGCCCCTGCATATGTCAACTGTCTACCCCACAGCTTTTTGTCAGAGGAATGACAAGCCTTACCTGTGGCTTTCAGCTGGCAAGAGGAAGAGTCAAAATCTGCACTGTAGCAGTGTGATTTCCAGTGTGCATCATGCTGTGTCTCTGTGACACAGACAAGCTAGAAATTACCTTGGCTTGACATAGGACTTGGGTGCCTTTGCCAAAACAGCTTTGACATTTGCAAAATCCACACTTAGCTGACTAGACAGTTTCAGAGGCCTGAAAATGTCCCTGGGGATAATTGGAGGATGACCAGAGAGGTCTAGGAGCCCAGCACTGTGTGTGCCTCCAAGCAGCAAGTGGTGTTTGTGGCAGTTGCTAGCATTACACACCATGACGTTGTTGATCGCACACAATAAATGTCCTGAAAGAAGCCGCAGCAAAGGCCTGTCAGCAGCTGTTCCCGGATGGAAGCCGAGGGAAGGTAGCAGTTGATGATGTTGACAAATTTCTGACGGGGCTATTACAGTGTGTTAATGTACATTCTCCAACAATATGTTTCCATCTTCCATTTCTTCCCCCTGCTGGTTTGATTGAGCAAACCATAGCAACCAGAAATGGGAGATTTATAGAGATAGTATAGCCAGGGCTGGGGGTGTAGGCAGGGGAGCCCCCTTGGGGAGGAATTTACCTTTTAAAACTAGAGGGGAACAGGTGCTCTGGAACTGATGTGTAACTGCAAAAGGGTGGGGACGGCATTCCTGAAGGGAAAGGTTACTCAGATTAACAACACTCTGCAGAAAATGATGACATCCTGGCTCCGTCATTAAAACAGGTGGCTGTCATTATGGCTGCTCACTCATAATGGGAAGATAATACAGGCTGAGAGAGATTTATATGGGGCCCAGGAAGATAAAATTGCACATAAAGGTGGAAACAAGGCATAAAGAGGGCCAATTTGGGGAATTTCTCTCCCCACAGGACTGCACGTGATACTCATTAATGGTGTAGAATTTGTGTCACTAGATCCAGAGGGTTAAATTACCTACAGCACTTTCATTTATTCAGGTTTATTCAAGTATCCTTTGGGAAAGATTTTTTTTCCTTTTTGCATGTTTTCCTTTAGTTTAAAGGAGTGGTAAATATAAAAATTTACTGTATATGACAAAACTTGCCCCTGCTTTTTCCCAGCAAATGATGCTGGCTGCTCAGCTATGGGTGGAAATGAAGAGGCAAGGACAAATAATGAAAAGGTCAGAGGGGTTTCCTGCTCTGTGTGATGGTAAGAGTGGGTTTGTGTACCCTAGTTTTTCTTTTCTTAAAGAGAGGTAATTTTTAAAAATGAATTCAACACACATAACTGTGCTAAATATTGTCTGGTAGTGTTCTAGGTACAATACCTTAGAAATATGAGTTCAGTACCTGCAACAACGTTCTAAAATAAATTCATTAATTATATTCATTTTGAGATGAGGTCCAGAAGATCTACATAACCGCCACACTTGCTCAGCTAGAATGCTGTGCACTTGGGGTTCCAACCCAAGCATTCTTCCACTGGAAATAAAGCATTTAACTTCTATTCTCTGTCTATACTATGTACATTTTGAATTTTAAGGAACATGTAAATTACTCATTTATCCTATCTTTAATTCTCTGTTCTGGTGAGGACATATTTTAAAATCTCAGCTGTACAAGAAGTTGTTGCATTAAAGGTTGATAAGATAGAAGACTCACACTTATGCTAGAGCTGATGATGGTATTTTCCATTTTAGAGGGCATCTTTAAAATGTGCAGCTCTTGTCACAGTCAGGCCTTAAGAGCCTGCTCTACTTTCTGTGTGTACAGTCAGAAAAGGCAGAATAACCTTTTAAATCCATTGGAAGTTCACATGCTCACTCTCAAACAGGAAAGATCAACACAGAGTTCCAGATGTGCACATACACCTACTCCAGCCAGTCCCTTACCCACTGCACAAAATCTTACCCTTAGAAGCATGACTGGGAGGGTATTTCTTTGGAGGTTCTCAATGCCTTTTTTCTTGGAGATTTACAGCTGACTGGGCACAGATGGGAGGAAGGGTAATTTACCCTTTCCCTCCCTCTCTCTGTTCTTCATTCAACAGAAGACATGAACAGCTCTTTTGCCTTTGTAAGATGTAGCCATATTGCCAAGTAATTACCTTGATTTATGAGGGCAGGAGGAGAAGATAGCAGGAAACATAATTTTTAACCGAGGAAGGCCAGATTACCACTCCCATAACTTATAAATTATCTCATATTGTGCTGGATCTCTAACAAGTGTGTCGAAGAAGGGGACAACATCTAATTACCTTCAGGTCCTCAGTGCCTAGAACAACGTCTATCTTTCAGTGTTTATTGAGTAAAGAAATGAACGCATAAAGGAACATCTACTATACACTCCCTGTGAGACACGAATGTTTTCACCTTTCCACTTCAAAGCAATAAGAGACGTAGTGATAAATATACAAATCAGTACCACAAATAGACAAGGGAAGCATGGCCTTTTGGAAGACAGAGAAAATGCTTCCAGTTTCAGGGAACAAAGCTTTGGTGAACACTGTGTTGGAAAAAACGATAGCAGATAGGTAAGGTCTTTAAAAGCTAGACAGAAACGCACAGAACACACAGAAAAATCACATTTGGCTCTGGGTGTTAGATATGTCCAGTCATGCAAGAGAAAAGGAAGCTGGGTATGGATGTGGACACCGTGTTGGAGAGTGTTGAATGCCAAGCTACATCCTTCATATGTGGCTCACCAGACAGAGAGGAGCAATTAAAGATTTTGAAAGGAAAATCACAACTCAACTTTGGCAAGGTCAAGTTCATAAGGGGGAGAGGTAGGCTGGCCACAGGCTAACTAGTTAAGAGGTTAACGATTCTATTGGAGGAAAGGAAGATTGAAAAAAAGATGGTGGAAATGAGAATCAAAAGAATAGTTGTCTCAGAAGCATAATTTAAAGGAATCAGAATTGTTTAGATGACAGTAAAAACATCAAAGAATAATTCAGAGTTAAAACTACAGATTTGAACCAAAGTAACTGGTGGTGAAAGATGGTGGAGTGGGTCAAGAGGAAGAGATGTTGTGGGAAGAAAGCCATGGGACTGGATTTGGTGGAGCAGGATGTGGAATTAGAAATTGCCCTCTTTGGGCCGGAGTTATAGAGTCCAAGTTATCTCTGTGGAAGTAACAAATGAAGAAATGAAAATGAATCACACCCTGAGGATAAATAAATGAACTTAGGTATTTGAAAACAAGTCAAGAAAAAGATTTGTCATTAATGTTTTTGTGAGCATGAGATAGCTAAGAATAAAAACTTGCATTTTTTTCCCCTTTGTGACGAGCATCTAGCCCTAGTATCTCCTGTGAGCCCGCAGGACACACAACTGTGCACATGAAACCGTTGGCTACATCTACACAGACTTCGGTCACTGTGAACTCTGTCTGGCTCCATGGCTCAATAAGAGCATTGTTGGAATTTCCCTGCTTCTACCCTTTACCTGCTTAGTCTGTTCCCAGCACAAGCAACAAGAACAATGTTTTTAAAACTAAACTTGGACTATGCCAGTCCTGAATTCAAGCTCACCATGGCACAAGCCAAAGCTCTTGTAAGCACATCTCAACCCTCCTCTAGTCTGGCCAGACAGCTCCCTGCCTGCCCTCCTTGCCTGCTGGTCCCATAGCCAACCCGCTTCCCCACAGCCACCCTGCCCTGTTTAATTCTGTCTCTCCCTCATTCCTTGGGTCTTCTATGCTTGAATGAGTCTCCTCCACTTGGGCTTCTGTCTCTACCCTCCACTCTTTGCTGGCTCTGGCTCAGATATGACTTTCTCGATGCACCTTGCAGTAACATCCTTATTAAAATTTCACTTGCACTACAGCCTAATCCTACCTTCCAGTCTCCTGCAGTATGAAAGTCACTGTGACTCCAAGATCATGCTCCTGGGCAGACACTAGCTCTCCTATCTTCCAGGAGCGTATCCTTGGGTTACCTGTTTGAACTTCCCTGGAACCTTACTTTTCTCCTTTATCAAATGGTGATGTAATAAGAAGTCATGAGAAGGAGAGCTTTATTCACATATGTGAAGTGCTTGGAAAACCACTTGATACATAGCTCTCTGTAAGAGTTATTGATAGTAATCTCATGGCATTTCCCATCCCTGGGCACAGAATTTGCTAGTGTACTTGTTTGTGTGTGTCTCTTCCTACTAGAACTTTAGTCCACTAAGGCAGGAAGTTTTATTGCTTGCCCTCACTACTATATCCACAGGTCTTGGGATGGGACCCTTATGTAGGTGCTCAATAAACATTTGCTAAATAAATAAATATACTGTTTATGTTTTTCTCTGGTCTTTTTCTTTGTGTGTCTGGTCTCCTTTACCTTGATGTTGGAAAAGGTGGAATTTATAAACTGACAAAGTCAGTCTGTTCTGAGCCAGGGCACTGTGTTTTTTATTGACTAGTGATTATTTCTGTCAACACAGAAGCTCAGGCCCATTCTAGGTGAGGGGTCCTTAGACAGAGTCCTGCCTTAAAGGATCTTCAATCTCTGAGTGGACTGCTTGGTCCCAAGTGGGATCCCTAGTTGGTATGCAGTGAAGATGCTGATTATAAATCCAGTACTGAGTAGGTCTCCAAACATATAGTCCTTATATAACACATAGAAAGACAGAGAAATGGAGACCAGTAAGGCCTCGGGGGCTCTCAGTCTTTAGCCTTCACAGAGCACTTCTCTTTCCCTGGTCCTCTTGACACTGTATTCTCTCCACCTTCTCACAAAACATTTGTGTGTATGATATAAAAAGCTCTGGGGGGTTAGATAAATCAGTTCTAGCATTTGATTATCTGGTTCGCTAACTTCCCAAAGGCCATGTCTCCATTCCCAGGGCTCATCAGTGGTTTAGGGAACAATGGACTGTCCATTTCATCTGTTCTTTCTTGAAGCTGCTTGGGCCACGAGTCAAGTCACTGAGCAGGTCAGCCATCATCTTTGACCAAACATACCGAACTTTTCATACCCCTGTTAGCTCTCCTGATTGGTGGGATGACAGAAATGACTTCTGGGTGTATAACTCTCTTTGTTAGCTCATGTTCTTGCCTATGTAATCTATGGAAGCACCATAGAATTAACAAATATTAGAAGATAATTTCTAACATCACCTCTTGGGCCGATCCACTACTTTAAGGTAACATTAGCCACGCCACCCTAAACCCTTTCAAAACTAATATATTGACCAAGCACAGTATCACCTCCCCGTAGTTCATTATCCCAACTACTTTTCCCCATAGAAGCAGAAAGGTAGATATTTGGACACATTCCTTCCTACTGGGAAATGCCACATGTACAGGGAGCCCTTGCCCTCTTGCCCACTCCTCTCAGCGATGGAGGACACTGAGCATCTGACTCGGCATCACTGTGCTGAGTGCTCTGAGCCTCCTCAGCAAGGGTGACCTGGAGCTGGTTTCTCTTCCCATTGTTTCCAGCCTTTACCTGGCAGTCAGTAGAGATGCCCAGGGTGCGTCACAAAAATTAAATGGGTGCTGGATTGATACTCAGCACTCTGAGGGCATTAGAGTTAGGAGGGACCCAGGATGCTAGATCACTATTGCCCTACAGCCACTTTTCTTTATTTCAAAACTTTAAGAAAATTTCAGAGAAAGGACACACCTCAATAGTTGCCAGAAACTCAGCCTCACCAGAGTGGGCAACCGGAAATCAGGTAAATGAACATAGAGAATTAGAAGCTGCTTCTGTAGTATAGCCTGGCTCGCACCCTTGTGTGTATGTGTCTGTGTGTGTGTGCATGTATGTGTGTGTTTACACATGTACGTTTATGTGATCATGGAGATTTCAGCGAGGACCTTCACATTGAGTGACATCCCCAAACCTTTTTCACTTTTTTTCTTGAGATAGGGTCTCTCTCAGTTGCCCAGGCTCATGGCAAGTTTGCAGTCTTCCTGCTTCAGCTTCCACACACTGGGATGATAGATACATGCCACCATTCTAGCCTGATGTGCAACACCTTTACCCTCGTGATCCTGCAATTCCATCTTCCCGAAATACAAACCTTCTTCCTGGCTGGGCCCCAGCTCATTCTGCACCAGTAGGAAAGTACATTTCTTCCCTGGGATATAGACAGTAGTGGGAGAGGAGCAGCCTCTAAAGAATGCACTATAAGCTAGGCCTGGAGAAAGGGCCCAAGGAACCTCCAGATTGGGGGCAGGGTACCAGAGTTGCATCTTCTGTTTGGGGTCTAAGAGTTCTTATTTTCTGGCTTTGTCAGGCTTCCTAACACGTTGTTGAATTTTTCAATCTTTTCCTCCTATGACTGAGTTGACAGTTTCCCAACATTTGAAGAAGGCTTCAGCCTGTTAGAGAGCCAAGGCCAAGCTCAGCTCCTCCAGTAAGCAGGCTGGTTCTGTGCACCATGCTCCATACTTACCCTTAGGTCTGGTGGTTTGTGCCTCTGAGGACTTTCCCTTCCCTTTCTTCAGCCCTCTCCAAGACAGACAACTGGCCTTGCAAAGCAGTTCTTTCATCCAACATCCTTTAAAATCACAGACCCATTCAAATACTTCACCACCACAGTGTGATCAAACCCTGTCATGCCTCGACCATAGATACTATCTGACTGGGGCTCTTCCAAATGCCCTCAGTTGTCTCTGTTGCAGTGTTAAAGCTTCTGCCTTGACCTAGCCTCCCCAAAAGAACACACAGATACATACACACACACACACACACACACACACACTAGGTAAAGCCAGTATTTACTTAAAGAGAATGGGGGGGGGAAGGGTTGTTTCTAGGGAAACAAAAAGAAATTCAAGGTGCAAATATGTACCATCATACTTCCAATAACAGGAAAGGACCCATCTCTGACCCACATTCTTCCTCTCTCCTATCATGTCTGTCACATTGCCATATCCTGCATCTTCTGGACCAATCATGTATGATTTCTTATTAACATGTTACCCAGAAACTGCCCCATTTGGGCAGGATAAAAGTGGCTAAATTTTCAATTTATGAGCATTTCATGAGGGCAGTACAAAGAGGACCTATATCCATGATTCTCCATTGCTACCCTCCTCTGGAAACTGGGTAACATTTATTTATTTATCATTCCTGCACATCAGATTGCAGCTTTTGTGATTAAATTGCCTGGAGGCTCAAGTACAAAATATGAAAGTGTAGTTAAAGTATGTAAGACAGAACAGCAGCAGCTATCAGCACATATTAAAATATCTGCTGCTAAATGCCTTTTAGAAAAATATGTCATGTGTGCACGCTGGAATCCAGGGCTGGGCTGAACAGAAAGCAGAATTTCCATGGAAAGCATCTGGGGCAGGTATATTGAAAAACTGTCATCCATATATGTTTTCCAGTTGCCATAGTATTGTAATCATGGGTACAAATAGCTCATGTGCCATTTAGGGTCCATCTTACTTTATAGTCCATTATTTAGCTGCATATTGGGCTTCTACAAAAGCCAGTCACCAATGCCATCAGAACAAATTTCTCAAGCTTATTAGAAACTCACCTTTGATACCATCTTGCTTTTAATATTATAAAATGTTGAGGACCTTCATGATTATGAATAACTACCAGCCAAGGAGAAGGGAAATTGGGTAGTTGAGGATAGCTGAGATGGCTGCATGCTGGTTTACTCCTCCAAAGACTTCAGTTTTGAAGGTTGAAAACAATAGTCTTTCACAATACCTTATACCAGTCTTCCCAATTCAATTAATGTGTCCCTATTATAGCCAGCCATTGGGTTAAAAGAAATGAAGAAGGCATATGCTTTTCCACTGGAAAGAGTCTGGTGGCCTACAAGGGAAGACAATGTTCCCCAGCATGTTAGACAACTGCTCTTCAATAGATCTGAAAGATGTTCCATCCTCTTCCCTTCACCCAATCACTGCTTCTCATAGTCCAGAAGCAAAGACACAGTGAGGCCATTGTCAAACCAGATGACCAGCACTACTAAGAAATAGCATTTTGTAGGAAAAAATTCCGTTCCAATCTCCAAAATGCCATGTACTTCTTACATTACCAGATAACCCACAACCTCTGCACACTGAGCATTGGGACTGACTTACATGCACAGGGCACCTTTGGTGTGATGGTCAGATATTGGCACATGACTGCATACAAATAGGGTCCTATGGCGCTGAGCCACTAACACTGTGTTCTGGGCCCTGCACAGTACATGGTTACCCCGAGTCAGGGACATGGAGTTTGTCTGCAGACATCTGAAGAACAGATCTTTGGAAATTTTCAAATGTCAGAAAGCAGCAACAGGAAATTACTAGGCCAAAATTATTGTCTTGGTCGTGTGCTCCAAGTAAAGAGCTAAGTCATAACAAACTCTTAATCCTTCCCTGTTGCTGTTCTGCACCTATTATGTACTTTTCTCATCACAGCAGAGTGATCCCAACCAACTCTGAAAAGAGCCAAATTCCCATCCCTTTGAAAAATTAAATATTGGCCCAAACCCCAGACACAGGAGCTACACTGGCCTGTACAGTCCTTGAAGGAGCCTCTTGTAGTGGAGGAAGAAATCATGAAATGAGAAGACAGCAGCAAAAGAAGGGTGACCATGAAGACTTCACATCTGGGGCTGGAGACCCAGTCACTGCAGTGTTCCCTTGTCTATGCAAATGAGGATTACATCTGTCTGTGTGCCTGTGTCTGTCTGCATTTGTGTATGCATAAGAATTAAGGCACAGGAGATGATTCAGGGAAAGGAAAGAGGCTGGAGATGACAGTTGAGTGGCTACTTTAAAGTCATTTTTAATCAGGCATTTGGATAATGTAATTATGGCCTATGGGAAAAAGCATAGCTGAAAAATTAAGCACAGATAGAATAGATAAACAGTGCCTTGCTCGTTGTTTGCCATTTGGTCCATATGTAATTAATTTTCTTTCTTCTGCCTGTAATCAGGCATTCAGGGCTATCTCTACATTTGTTAAAGGCTCAGGTTCAGTAGTAGTAAAGATGATGCTAGATAAATACAGACTGGTGAGTTGGTTCAGATGTCTGCATAATAGCAATGCAGTCATAAAAATGCCATCACCTTCACGTTGTAAGAAGATAAAATGCAATGTTCATCGCGGATGAATGGTTAGTCTCGTTCTGTCCTCGAGCCACAATCAATTGTACATCATTAACAAAACACAAAATCTTTACTAATTAGCTTTTATGATTATATTGTTATCGCATTGAGGCTTTGAAAGCTTTGGAAATCAGGGAGCTAGGACTTCCACAAAAGTGAGCCATGCGCAAAGGAGGGAGATAGAGCCCCACCAGCCATGTCATAGTCAGAAATATTCGTTCTGTTACCATTGGTAATTTTAATTCAGTTCACTGTCAAGATTAATATTTTTAGTAAGTGAATGACAACTATTGAGAAGAAGAATATTGAGTGTACTTTCACACCAGGAAAACTGAAAGAAATTCAGCTGTTGAAATGATCTAACAAGAATAATTGTTCACTTTCTCTTTGCTTGAAAATGAAAGCTATTTTTAACCCTACATAGCTTTCCTATATATTGTTCTTTAGATATAAAAAAAAGAATTCATCCAGTTATACAGAAGTTAGAACTTTGCTTCAAACCAGTATATATTTTAAATAGATGAAAGATTTAAATGCAAAATACAAAATAACAAACTTATCAGAAAAACCATGGGAAAAAATTTTATAACATCTGAATATAGAAGCTATGTTGAAATTATCATACTAAAATGAGCTACAGAAAAATTAATAAATTCAACAATATAAGAAAAAAATTCCACATGGCAGACGAAGATATACAGAACAAAAGTGCCCTGAAACATTAATGACAAAAGAAGAAATTTTCCATCTCTCATTATAGATCCAGACCTCATATCCCAAACACATAAAAAGGTGCTATATATCAAAAGCCCCCTAAAAATAGCTAAGCAAAGGAATAATCATTTTTCTGGAAAAGAATGTTCAATTTTTTCTAAAACATGAAAAATTGGTACAACACACTCATAATGAGGAAACTTCAAATTAAGCTTCATTGAGACATTGTGTTTTGATTGTCAGATTGGTAAAGGTCAGAAAATTTGACAGCAGATTGTGCTGATGATGGGGTGAGAAATAGGCTCTCATTGCTGCCTGGCACGTAAATGGGTACTAAATCTGAAGAGGACAATCCAGCAATTTCTAACAAAATGACAAATTGACAGTCCTTCTGAACCAGCAGTTCTTCTTCTATGAATTTACCTTACAAATACATATTTAAAATTTATTCATTCTTGAATTGTTTGTAAAAGTAAATGCTAGAAAACAGCCTAAATACCCCCTTATCAGGGGCTGTGTGAGTTATAAAAATCAGTTCAGTGACATGCCATGACTCTACAAGGCAAAAATGAAGATATTTGTTATGTACCAATCTAGGAAAAAAATTCCCCAAATGCTGTTAACTACCCAAAAAAGGGGAGCATCTAACAAATAGTACATAAATATGTTGTCTTACATTTGAAAGGGGAAAAAACATATACATGTTCATTGTTTTTTTAAAAAATAATAATTCACTGTTCTTAAAATATCGACTACCTGTTTCAAAGGCTCTCAGTAGCTCAGCATTTTTTCTCTGTCTGCTGTCTTCTTCTGGTTTGAGCAATCCATGTAATGATAAGTATACATTTTTTAAAGTATCACTTATTGATTGCCTGCCAGGGCTTGAAATTTGTCATTGCCAATCTCTCTTGAAACCTCTCAACACTGCCAGCAAGATGATATTCTTTTCATTTTACAAATGAGAAAATTAAAATTTGGAGATGGCAAGTCACTTGCTCAAGCTGTGTGGCTGAGAAACTGCAGAGCAAATATTTGAACC
This sequence comes from Petromus typicus, assembly GCA_004026965.1. Lineage (NCBI taxonomy): Eukaryota > Metazoa > Chordata > Mammalia > Rodentia > Petromuridae > Petromus > Petromus typicus. The sequence goes on along the minus strand of PVIR01004466.1, from coordinate 7,011 downwards.
CAGCACTCTCTAGATCTCAAGCTACAAGCTTCGTGCTTGACCACACTGGACAAGTAGACCCTGCCCGCCTCTTGAGGCTCAGGTGAACACAGAAATTGAGTTTGCTCTTCTATGTGTGCGTCAGAGTCATGGGTTTTTCATCTTCCTGGGCCCTGTCTCAGATCTATTGAACCTGACTCCAGGTAGCAGAACATTTGCACAGAGGCACTGTAGAGCTCATTTCATGCATCAGATACCCAGAAGTCAAAAGCACTTCTCCACATTTGACAGAGTAACTCATTCAGTCATCAGACAGTTGTGTGGGACCCTGCTGTGATCCCATTTCACAGGTGCCGAAGTAGAGGCTTCCAGAGCCAGGTTAAATCATTAGCCCAGGTCCTATTGTGGCTAGTGAAGGGAGCAGAGGCTAAGGTGGAAGCCCTGGTGCCTGGCTCTAGGCTCTTGAGCCACATGTTATGCTCCTATATTCCGATAGAATAATTTTGAGAGGTGGGCAGGGTATTCCTGCCCAGTGTGGTTGAATAAACAAACATTGGGATTTATTGTAGGGATATTTGTGTTCATACAGGGTGAGATCAAAGAGAACACAAGGATCCCTATCATTCACAAGGAAACTAAAGCTCCAATTGGCATAGAGACCCCCTGGTTTCCTACATGAGTTCTAAGCATTTAGACACTTTGCTAACCTCCCCTCTTCTTCCTAGGCCCGTCACTGCAAATCAAGTCATCACTGGGGATTGTTCCGACCTAAGTTAGGAAAGATTACACTTGTTAGAAAGAAATGGGAAAGAAAGGGCAACTGAGAATCCATTTGCCCTGGCTTTTAAAGTTGTCTTCTGTAGATGGATCAGTTTACAGATATTTTTATATCAACATCCTTCTTCCTCTTTTTCTCTCTGTTTGATGGGAAGCTTACCGAACATCGATAGTGAGTTATTTTCCTTTATTGCTGCCACAAAACTGCCCTTACTAAGAACTGAAAGGAAGAAGAATGGAACCTTTTGGTCTGCCTGCTCTGTGTCTTCAATGGAACCTCATAATCAAAGCTTTGGGGCCTTAAAATTCTTTTTAGAGAAAACATTTCCCTTTTACAAGCAGAAAATGTGTTAGGTGCTATACAGACTTGCAGATTTCTCTCCCTTTCTGGCAGGTATTTTGTCTTTGATATGACCTGTCAAATGGGCACAATTGAGAGAGCCTCTCAGACTTACAAACCTGTATCTGCTGCATATAAAGCAGTGTGTCCTGAAGCACAGTTCTTAACCTCTCTGAATTTCACTATCAACTTCTCTGCCCTGGTGTTAATATCTACCAGGAAGGAATTTGAGACGGTATAGTGACTTGCCTGTATGTGTGGACTTTAGAGTGTCCACATAAATGCTTGGTACATAGAGAGTGCTTCTTAAATCTTACATCCTCTTAAAATGAGCAAAACTGGGCCTCCTTGTAACCTCAGTTAATGGCCCAGCTCCATCTTTAAACCATTTAGCAATAAGTTTCAAGTCTTGAAGAAGGTGGCCCTCAGAGTATTCAGAGAGAGCTTCCTTCTCTCCAAACTCTTCATGTGTTACAGTTCTCTGGTAAGAGGACTCCATACGTACTCATTCTTAGTCTCTTTACCACTGAACCCATCTTTCCACTATTTCCCTCAGACTGGTTTATGTATTTAGACATGACCTAAGGTACCAGTTAATTTATTTAAAATGTATTATAGGTAATGGTACATTAGCATGTAATAAAATTATCACTTTGAGTACATCTATCCTCTAAGATTCATTCACTCTCTGAAGAATGGTTTTTGGATGTCTTTGACTTGAATATAAGGAAATGAATGGATTTACCTGTGAGGTAAGGCCATAAGAAACCCTAGTAGAATTGTACAGTCATCAAGCATTTTTTTTGCTTAGTGAATTCTCTCCCATTTCCTCTCCCTTTCTCCTTCCTCAACCCTAACCTCCTCCTCAGAAAGGGGAGGTGAAGTCAAAGTCAGTAACCGACCTTGCACTTGGGAAATGGTTTAGTGATGATACCCTTCCTACTTCTAAGGAAAGTCCTAATTGGCTAAATTTCCAATGTTTCTATGACTTCCTAAACATTAGTACCTGGTAGGTAAAAACTTATTTGGAAGTCAAAACAGGCACAAGCCCTTTACCAGAAACTAAGCTTTTCTTTCTTTGTCCCTAGTATTCCTAATTGAAATCATATTCTCTGCTACCTCTTCCTCTTGCCACCCCATGGTGAGATTAATCAGAAAAAAGTAATTTTTTTCAGGTGTTGTTAGTGTCAGTGTTTTTGTTACCTGTTTCAGAGGATTGTTAAGACTTGAGGAATGTTCACAAAGTGTTCAGCAGGCTGGGATGAAGCAGACAGATTAAATGTGAGTGATTCTGTAGGAGTCAGTAGCTAAGCCTAGTTGAAAGCTGTACTTCCTCAGAGAAATGTTTACACTAAAATCAGCATGCATCTGTCTCTTTGGTTCTCTGTCCATCCATCTGTCTGGAGGGAAAAGTGTATAGAAGGAGTTTGACAAGTTACAACAGGAAAGGAAAAATTGTTCAAGCATGAGGGAGATGTTTCCCTAAAATCTGTTCTTGGCTTCTTCCCAGAGATCTGGCTTCTCTTGGGCTTTGCAGCTGAATTCTCAGGGATCTATCTGCAAAAGTACTATGTGTACCAATTCAGCAAGCTCTAGAATGAACCAAATTTGTAAAAGAGGAAAACAGAATAAAATGTGGAGTCAGAGAGAAGGAAGTGAGAAACCCAGCCATCTGCCCAGGAGATTTAGTGCCCCAGACTGAGTTCTCTAGAGCCTGCTTATGAAGTGTAGGACCTCCTGGAGAAGCTGTAGCAGATGGCCTCCAACTTCAGAAGCCTACTGCCTCCCATTTTGAAGTGGCTGCTGTTGTGCCTCTACAGTATATTAGAAAACAAGGGTGAAATGGGGCCCCAACATCTTCATATCTATATATGTATATGCTCTGTAAGGCAGAGTACCAGATTAGGCTAGACATTACTCCTACTCAAGAAGTCTCAGACTTATTTTAATACCCTGTGACACTTCCCATTAAGAATTCCTGCAAGTCTAATACCAAAGTAGGTAGAATTTTTTTTTATGATTCATCAATTTCCATTACTACTTTACCTTTCATGGGTTGTGGGGTATAGGGAAAGAGGATGCAGCCAGAACCATCATGACAAGCCCCAGTCCTCCATGAGTCCCACAACAAAGGGATTAACAACCAAAAAAACAATAAAACTGGAACCTTAAGAAAAAAGCTGAGCCTTCTTCAAACAGCAACACAAGGCCCAGTACCCCAAGCTGTTCTTTTATTTGGTACCAAGCCTTCACATTCATAATCCTAGCATGCATAAAGCAGGGCAGATATCCGAAATAATGCCCATAGTTAAAGATCCCCTAGAGCGGGACAGATGTCTACCAATAATCCTTGTGCAATAATCCTTGTAGTTGAAGATCCCCTAGGTCAGGGCAGATGTCTGCAATAATCCCAGTAGTTGATTCCACAGGTAAGGGCAGATATCCATAAACTGTCCACAATTCCCAACAATGGGTGATTGTGATCATCTTCCAAAATTACTCAGCATTTAAGATGCTTTGAGTTTGGTTCAAAAGAAAGCAAATATTTCTCTAAAAAGAATTTTGTTGACTTTACAAGGGAGAATGATAAGCTTCCAAATAGATGATTTTTTCCAACATGGAGAACCACATTGGAAATGCCAGAATGTTCTTGAACTTCTTGCTTGCATTATTCATTGCATTTCTAACTCCTTCCTAACCTGAATATCCCATTTTTCCCCCTTGGGTCTTGTGATCCATCAGCAGAAGGTACTGTCATCATATAAGTATTGCCTGGCCTTTTCAGAAACAGAATGGCCCCATTCCCCAGGGCACTGTGCTTAAATCATTTCCCTTTGTGAAAAAAATGTTTTTCCATCTTCTGAATGAAAGAGCATGAGATAGGTACAAGCTGTTAGAATACTGAATTATCCTTTTCCTTTTCAAACAGCACCAGTTGTTATCACCTTATGTGATCCAAACTGAAAAAGAACCAGTATCAACATGCTTTTATTCCAGGGCACTAGTAATCCACATAAGCATAAACTGTCAGAGCGCCTGCTGTAGGTTCCAGAACTCTCCAGCACTTCTGAAAGGCATTCAGCTGCGCTGAGGACCTCAGAGCCAGACAGGCAAATTTTTAACTGGGCTTTTGGCTCAGGGGCTCTTCCAAGTCCTGGGGAAACTGACAGGGATTGAAGCAACCCGTGCTTTTCTCCATTCTTACGGTAGTATCTTGTGGGCCCAGGAAGTCCTCTTTGTTATTCAAATCTTCTGAAGACAACACTTTTTGAGGCATTGAACCAAATGGACTGTTATCCCTTGCAAAGAACCCAACTCATTGGTATTCAGATTTTGTTCACTCCTGGCCCAGTAGAAACAATATACTGTTAAAGCTAGTTGTCAGAACACTATGTCAAATGGAAACTTCTATTAATTGATATGATCATGCTTCATGGGGCATAGTGAAAATTGAGGTTCATAATGGTGACCTGGAGTCACTGAAAAATTCTGTAACATCTTAAATCATCAGAGAAAGATTAAAATATATTCACTGTTGTTTTAGTATGAAGTGCATTTTATTGTATTCTGTGTCTGGCAAATTGGTAATGCATACCTAGTATTTTTGATAATATTCTATTAAACCAAGTGTTTGATTTGAAACAACATTCCATTTCCCAACAGAGCAGGGTGGTGGAGCCTTCTGCTTATAGCTCACTGGTTGCTCTGCTCTAGGCAGAGTTAGGTCATTCTTATTTTTTAAGCCAAATCAATAAGTATGCGTCGGAATCTCCATCCTTTTTCTTTGTAATTGGGCATTAGCTTTATACATTTAGATATGGGAGGCGTGTTTTAGGGGAAATATTCTCAGTAGTCATGCCCCTAGAGAGTGCTATCAAACTTCTCAAAGTGCAGTATTCTCTTTGGCAAATAAAATTAAAGAGGACACAGGAGTGGGATTCTTTCTTTGCATGGATATCACTACTTATGTTTCTCCGCACTCTGACTATACTTTGAATTCTGACAGGATCTTTTTATAAGAGATGTATTTTTTAAGCTTGATGAAGGCTAAAGGGTTAATGTGGAATTGAAAGATTTCTGTGCTTTTTTTCCTTTAAAACATGGTTTTAAAAGAAGAGGTAAATTCTTTAAGTAGGTGAGGGATTTAGAATAGGGAGATAATGATCTCAAGTCTTAAAGGGGACCCAAAGGAAAGCTGACCTCATTTTATTGGCAGAAGATTACACTGTGTATTTATAGTTTGTGATATTGACTTCCTGAAGAGAAAAATTAAAAATATATTGTGAAATGTTACCATATGAAAGGAGTGGGAGACATTCCCATCCAGGTTAATTTATTTGACTAATTAGTGATGCCAGTGACATTGAAGATTTTGTTTTTTAAAAAAGTTTGAAATCTTTTCCACATCACTTGATTTCAGCTTCTTTTGTTAATCTTTCATTTTCATCCTCAGTCTGTTTGTCTGTCCATCTCTTTTTTCTTTTTTCTAACCCAAGTGGGGAGGGGGAACCCAAAACAGAAAAGATGATCTAAAACTTCAAAAGGCTTTTCTTTTCCATTTATATTGCCCACGGTGCTATATGATAATGAAGCAGCAGAAAATAAATCAAGTCAGTCTAGGAAAATGGAAGATACTCTCAGAAGTTTTGGAGACAAAGTATGTTTTGCCAACCGAGACCAACCTGGAATTCCTTCTAAAGTGGTTAGCCTCTCCAGAACAAAAAACAGGGGTCTTAAATAAGCTAAGAAAGGAGATGTGGTTATAGATATGAGGCACTTAGGTTACGTAGGCACAAGAAACATAGAGTCACATAACTTGTAAGGGGCTACATAAGAGGTGGAAGATATAGCATCAGGTTCTTATTACATTTATTTTTTATTCCAAGCAATACATTAGTTGGTAAGAAGGCTACCTCATTCTTAGCAATATTTACATAGCCTCATTTTCATTCAGCTCTTTTGGAGACAAAGACATTCCTGTGTTATCTGAAGAAGCTGAGGGCCATTAAAAAAGAAGAAGAAGAAGAAGAGGAAGAGGAAGAAGAAGAAGAGGAGGGAAGGGAGGCTGCTCCCCTGCCTGCCAGTTAACAGAAGAAACTTTTTCCCAGTTCAGTAACAAAATGGCTGATGGGAGCCAGACCTGCCTCTACCCTGTCTCATCTGATTTTCTAGAATCTTTCACAGAGTCTTGACTTGTTATAAGACTATTGTTCTGTCTGAAAAGATTCTGTCCTTCAAGTAACAGAGAAAATGTACTATAACAAGAAATTCCTTTTCAATAGCCAACACGAGGAAAGGAAGAAGGAAAAGGGAAAACTTCAGTAAATATCATAAAAAATAATTTAATATCTCTTCCACATACACACCTCCAGACAAACCCTTGGCTGATGTTGAAGCAGATTCAGTTTTGTCTCATGGCTATATGTTACCTGTGTTTCAAGTGTCATGTTTAATGGGATATGAAATACCATTTTGGTAAGTCAAATGAATTAACCTTCTCTATGAGTAAATTATTTTAGGTAACACTGAAAAATAATTTTCCTTCTATGCCACACTTAAGGCTATCATCTTTAACCTTGTCCTCCTAATGGGGTCTTTAACATCTCATCATGGAAAGTTAGAACTTTTCCCTGAAATCTATCAGAAATGCATGTACAGGGCCGAGGATCTAGCTCAGTGGTTCCAGCACCTATCTTGCAAGCGCAAGGGCCCCAATTTGATCCCAGGAACCATATACAATACTGGGCATGGAGACTCATGCCCAGCAGCAACCAGTACCACATACCACAGTGCCGGGCGTGGTGGCTCATGCCTGTAATCCCAGCACTTGGGAGGCAGAGGCAGGAGGATTGCTGTGATGTGAGTTTGAGGCTGAGCTCAAGGCCAGCCTGAACTACAAAGGAAGACCCTGTCTC